>PQWD01010252.1:0-64141 GCA_019425675.1 Leucinodes orbonalis
TTAGGTTTCTTAACAAGGAATCATAAAAGTTTTGATATTATTCTGGCTGGTGATTTTAATATTGACACTATGAAAATAAATAATAAAGTGGCTTTGGAATTGGAGTGTAAGCTACTAAGTTTTAATCTAAAACTTGCCTTGAGACAGCCTACTAGACTGAAAAGTCAAACATGTATAGACAATTTTGCATACAATTGTAGAAAAACATGTAGCGTGGAAGTGATAGAACTTGCACTTTCCGACCACACGGCACAATTAATTAATTAATTGAATACCCCATCGATGACATGCTATTACTTAAATACCTGTGGAAAAAACGGAGAGATCTCTGTGCCCAAAATGTTAAGCAATTTCTATATTGTATAGAACAGCTGTCATTTGGAGAAGTTTATGAAACGGATGATCCAAACAAGGCTTTTGATATTTTTATGGAGGATTTCAAATTCTTGATGGAGGATTTCTATGTTTTCCAATTAAGCACATAACCATATCTATGTCAAAGAAGACAAAATGGATATCTAAAGGGATACAAATCTGTAGTAAGAAAAAAAGGAGTTTATTATGGAATTGGCGACTGAACCCGACTAAAATAAATAAAAATATCTATAAAAAGTACACAAAAAGGTTAAAGAAAATAATAAACCTAACAAAAAAATCCCAAAATGACTTTCATATAAAAAAATCAACGAATAAATGTAAAACCATATGGACAACAAAATACAAAAACCGAATGAATATATCCAAGAAATAGGTAATAATTTCATAACAGAACCTAAAGAAATAGCCGAATATTTTAATTTGTGGAGAGAATTGTTTCAAAAGATGACTCAAATAAAAATGCTACCTTAAACGTAAATTTTAAACAGAATTCTATGTTCATGTTACCTAGCGTACCAGAAGACATATTTAATTATTAAAGGTCTAAAAAATACGTACAGCGAGGGTAATGATGGCATATCAACAATAATTATTAAAGAAAATAGTGACTTGCTTAGCAGACCATTTAGTCACATTCTGAATCAGTGTATTAGTAAGGGAATATTCCCAGAGCGTCTTAGACAGCTGTAGTTAAACCTTTGCATAAAAAGGGAAGTAAACAAAGAGTAGAAAACTTTAGGCCTATTGCACATTTACCTATATTTTCTAAAGTATTTGAAAAATATTTTTCAAATGAGATTTACTCGTATTAAGAAATCAACAACATTCTCTGCAAAGAACAAAATGGCTTCCGACCAAGTAATTCTGTCTGGATAAAAATGATTATTCCAAAAAGTACTAGGAGACCATAAATTTTGAGGAATAAAAATTTGGAGAGATAACGTGTTGAAAGTGCGCAAATCTTTTTCTGTTCGTATTTAATATAACATTTCAGTTGTTAGATAAGTTTAATTACAAATGATATGCGTGTTTACTTTTTTTTTAGTTTAAACCTAATAAACAGATTTTGTTATGATAAATATAACAATACATAATGATATACTCATACATAAGACATTGATAAAAGGGGGACATTTTGCGAAAGGGACATTCTGCGAAGGAGCCCTATATCGAGCAGTGGACTGCAATAGATAGCAGCGCTGTCTATTTTACGTATATTTTATACGGCACGGCTATCGTATTATGTCCAACCAAATCAAAGACCGGAGAAATGGAAAAACAATCTATAATCGTGGAGTCAGCCACCAGTAAGTCCAGCAGTGAACTGTCACTGTTAAGCCTAGGCCGTGTAGGCCTAGGCTTTATCGCCGTTTCAGCACTAGTTACATTAAAGCCGGATCAGCAAGTTGAAGTGGCAGTGGGCTGGTCACGTTTGTCGCAGAACCGATGGCCGTTGGAGCAGATGAGTTCTGGAGTGGACACCGTGTCTTGGCAAGCGTAGCGTAGGACGCTCTCCGGCCCGATGACTTGTGAAACGTCGCTGGTGGATGCTGGATGAGAAATGCAGAGGAGAGACCTATGTCCAGCAGTGGACTGCGATAGGTTGAAGAGAGAGAGAGATTAAAGCAGAGTAACGTTAGGTGGTATGATGGTTCTTATGATGAGAACCATTGCCTACCACAATGGTTAGGTTAGGTTATCCAATAAGAGTTATTTATCTTAGATAGTTTAGTAACCTATATTTTACCATAAAAATAAATACAATGCCATACGGGTCAAAAAAACCAGACCACAGAAACTTACCACAGAAGACCACATGTAAATGAGATTTTTGTTTAATTAGGTTCTGTTTTAACTCTTGTATAAAATAATATTAACATCTGTTTTCTTATTTTCAGATGAAAGTTGAAGAAGTGGCTGTTACATAATAGAGAATTTAAATGAAACATCATAGATGTACCTAACACGTGAAGCGGAAAAGTCACATGAATATTATAACCCTTTATATTGTACTATGTGTTTATAAAAAGCCTAAATGTAAGCTCTATCACAGAAAAAAAAATCACTAAAAATATCGTAGACTCTCGTATACCGCTTAAAGTTTTGACTATCTAATCTTACAGTCAATAAGTGCACATGGATTTAGAACTTATAGCTTTTCGCTAATGGATAGGTCAGGTTTCATATAAATTCGTTATTGATTGAATTATCGTCATTAGGTACTCGTGCAAAAGTATTATAAAATGTGAGCGGACCCGATGCTTCGTTGGTCTTGGATGTTGCTATTTTTAATAAATCAGATAAACTATATTTTTATGAAGTGACTAAAGTATTAAATTTTAGTTTTTCAACTTGGATGCTACGGATGCATTTTTTGCTAAATCATTTGACCTATAATTAAGTATTTTTATTCTCATGGGAAGAAATGCGACGTAATGAAAAGGTATGTCGAATTGTTCAGTACAAAGAAATACCGAGCCAGTTACCAGTTTACGTTTGTAAAACAACAATTACAACAGTCATTTCTTCCTGGTAAAATTAAAACTTATGATTTCAAAGATGCAATATGTTTTTATCTTAAGTATAAACTGTGAATCGTTTGCAGACTTGCATTATGCTGCCGCACAAATAAATCAAAAATATTTTAAAAAATACAAAAAAAAACATTGTGTATCTACGGCCGTATATGTGTAATAAATATTCCACGTGTGGTGGCAAATGCATACGAGTGCGCATCATCGTTAATGTGTAGATGTGTAGTTTAAGCTTCTTTAATATATATTTTTATATATTGTGATAAGCGATGTTATGCCGATATGTCAGCATTTATATGGATAACACGACACGAACTTGTAATGGATAAGGTGCGATGAGTGATAACGTGTGACAGCAAGCCAGCCCCCAGTGGGTCCGTGTGAGCGTGGTGCCTGGGCGACTTGCTACCCAGCAAGTTCTCTGCTTACAGGCAAGGTCTGCGCCGGGTAAACTCCCGATACAGTTAGTGGGCGATTTTTGTATTCTCTAACTGAATACGAAAATCACTTTCAACTAATACATTTGGTAAAATTTAAACGTAGATTCCAATAGCCGATACACGACACCCTTCAATAAGGTTCTTAAAGTTTGCTTAGGTTATCATTCATATCACCTTTAGCTTGGACTTCATTATAACGCGTCTCCTTCACATTGCTTCTTGAGCTGTGATGATTTTTTAGCAAATTATTTCTAATTTGGGTGGCGTTTCGAGTAATTTACTTAGTGGTATTTTAGTCATTAAGTTTCAAAATTTTGGCTTTTACTTCATGTAACAGTGATATTATATAATGGCGACGGCTTTATTTGTCTAATATTTACCACTTAGGTAACACGCATCATCAGACCCTTTACCGCTAAAAGCTGTTTTTCTGTCAGTTACTTACTAGTATTAAAGCTTACTAATGCATAATAAACTGGGATAAAATGCAGTTTGAATAATCGAACATGATAAGATAGAGTCAGCTTCATAGTAGATCTGTAACTTATGTAAGTACTTATAATCACTTGGGCGGTGGCTGCGATCGCCGGCCGCCGGCGCGAGGAGTTATGGAACTATCCGCAGTGCTCACAAGACCAAAGATAAATCACAACGTTTAGATTTATTAATCGAGATTAAAATACCAGCTAAAATGTAGGCCCAGAATTACTCAATGGTTCCAAAGCTCCTTAGTGTGTTGCAATACATTGTATAATTTAGGTATAAAGTTATAGTAAATTATTTCCCCCTAAACTATACGGATTTTATATTTTTATTTATTGAGTATCGTAAACCTAAATTAACTTTCTTTTTTTCACTTAGAGAGTATTACGCTTTTTTACATACCTCTATACATTATTTTGTAATCATGATCAAATATATATTTTTTGCATTCAAGACTAGAGATTTGTACAAAGATACATTCCAGGAGATAAGGAGATGTGTCTTTGTTTATCTTAAGTTAGTTGTTTTGTTAAAGATATAGATAAATATGAGGCTACCCTCGGTTTCCACTCGCCTGATGCATAGATAGCTCAAACCGGAGTGAGCGGCGCTCGGGCGAGGGCCCCACACCGGAAGGCTTGCCTTTGCACCAAGTGATTTAGTTTGTATTGACATCTTTTGTATGATGTATTTATATAGAAAATTCTCGAAGAGAGTGTTGTCTTGATTTTTTTATTTATTACAAAAATAAAATTATGAATTTCATTTGCTAGAGCGTTTTTTTATTTTATTACCTAACCCTTGTGATCTCTCTTTGGTTGTCCAGTACAGAATCAAAATAGTTATGTAGCTCAGGCTGTCTGGATAAATCTTCAAATTGGCTTACATTGTAGGTCAATAGAGCATTTTATGTAACAAGTAGTAAGTCTTTACTTGATACCTCTGGGTAAAAGTAAAAATAATACTCTTATTTTGTTGTTTTATGACTCGCACTAGGACAACTTTTTGACAAAAAAAGTATCGCCCTCTTAACATTCATAAATATTTTTGCATGTTTCCTTATTGTCATCTTGACATAATGCGTGTTCAGATATTATTGAAAAGTTGCGTGTATAGATGTTATTCATAAACATTTGCTCAGATATCAATGAAGTGATTCTTAATGGTTACTTTTACTGTATAGAACTTCTAGACATTTTAAACTGTTCAGATGTGTTGGCCACTGTCTGCTAATATAATATATATATATATATATTTACTTTAACTAAGACGCATACCTATAGCGACTAGAGATGGGATAAGGCGTGGGCCACCGCCTTTGGCCTCGCGGTCCAAGAGGCCTCGCTCCTCGAAGGTCAGCAAACGTAAATTGAATCTACGGAAGAGCAGCGTCAGTACTTCCTGTGGTTGTCCTGGCTGAGTACTTCTATTCAGTCCAATTACGTGAATTTGAAATAGTTATTTTCATCTATGTTTAACCAACATGTTGCAATTATTTCTGATCAAATTTTACATAAGTACTTAAAAATATAGGTGTTAATATTACCTACTCAATAAAAATATTTAATGAAAGAGTGGTGGTAGGTAGGTATTTGGTATAAATTAGAAACAATTCAAATATAAATATGCCAGTTTATTNTTAGGTTTCTTAACAAGGAATCATAAAAGTTTTGATATTATTCTGGCTGGTGATTTTAATATTGACACTATGAAAATAAATAATAAAGTGGCTTTGGAATTGGAGTGTAAGCTACTAAGTTTTAATCTAAAACTTGCCTTGAGACAGCCTACTAGACTGAAAAGTCAAACATGTATAGACAATTTTGCATACAATAGGTATTTACCAAATTTTGAAAGTTGCTTATGTAATCCTATGTCTAAATAAACGACTTTGCAATTTACCAATTTTTTTTACCAACTATAAATGCTGTGAAAATACATTTAAATTTAACACTTTTAATGTCGCGCCATTTCCATTCATTAAGCACGACTCCATGTTGATGACGTCACTTCGATAGTCATAGACAATGAAGAGAAATCTCTATACATCTTGGTCTTTCATTGTTATTTATTTTGATGTCAACCGTCTTGTCTTGTCGAATAAGTGGTCGAACTTAAGACGAAAAGTCACACGTCTATTCTATATTATTACTATGTAAAAATGAGTAATTATCATCGGTGCGCTGTACCTACATCAATGAAAAATAATAATAAAATGACACCGGGAAAGTTATGAATTCAAGTGCCGATTGACATTAATATTGAAGTACTTGGTTGAAATTAGCGAGACTACTTTTGTGAAGATCACTTTGACGTAAGTGTTACGTTAAAAAATTAGTAATATGTTGGATATATGGTTTAACTAGTTTTAAGAAATGTATGGAGAAAAATCGTAAACGAATTTGATGTTTATATCCGAAATGACGTCACAACATGGCGTCGAAGTTTTGCGCTTAAAATGCAGATTAAAAAATTGTAAATCTTTGGTGTAGATTAAAAATTATTTTTATAATTTTATGAACTAAATCAAACATTTCTGATTGCTATTACGTAAGCTAACTAAATAGTACATTATTATGATTTTTTCTGAATGGAGTAAAATACCTATTGTAGAAAAACATGTAGCGTGAAGTGATAGAAACTTGCACATTCCGACCACACGGCACAATTAATTAATTGAATACCCCATCGATGACATGCTATTACTTAAATACCTGTGGAAAAAACGGAGAGATCTCTGTGCCCAAATGTTAAGCAATTTCTATATTGTATAGAACAGCTGTCATTTGGAGAAGTTTATGAAACGGATGATCCAAACAAGGCTTTTGATTTTTTATGGAGGATTTCAAATTCTTGATGGAGGATTTCTATGTTTTCCAATTAAGCAATAACCATATCTATGTCAAAGAAGACAAAATGGATATCTAAAGGATAAAATCTGTAGTAAGAAAAAAAGGATTTATTATGGAATGGCGACTGAACCCGACTAAAATAAATAAAAATATATAAAAAGTACACAAAAAGGTTAAAGAAAATAATAAACCTAACAAAAAATCCCAAAATGACTTTCAATAAAAAATAACGAATAAATGTAAAACCATATGGACAACAAAATACAAAAACCGAATGAATATATCCAAGAAATAGGTAATAATTTGATAACAGAACCTAAAGAAATAGCCGAATATTTTAATTTGTGAGAGAATTGTTTCAAAAGATGACTCAAAAAAAATGCTACCTTAAACGTAAATTTTAAACAAATCTATGTTCATGTTACCTGCGTACCAGAAGACATATTTAATTATTAAAGGTCTAAAATACGTAGCGAGGTAATGATGGCATATCAACAATAATTATTAAAGAAAATAGTGACTTGCTAGCAGACCATTTAGTCACATTCTGAATCAGTGTATTAGTAAGGGAATATTCCCAGAGCGTCTTAGACAGCTGTAGTTAAACCTTTGCATAAAAAGGGAAGTAAACAAAGAGTAGAAAACTTTAGGCCTATTGCACATTTACCTATATTTTCTAAAATATTTGAAAAATATTTTTCAAATAAGATTTACTCGTATTAAGAAATCAACAACATTCTCTGCAAAGAACAAAATGGCTTCCTACGAAATAAAAATATAAACTTAGCTATTTTCGAATTTTTGAATAATGTAATCCACAATCTTGATAAAAGAAATCCAGTTTGTACTATTCTTTGCGATATGACACAAGCATTTGACCACGTAAAACATGATATTTTAATTGATAAACTAATAAATATGGAATCCGAGGAAATATTGCGCAATTGATCAAATCTTTCCTCAGTGATAGAAAACAGCACACTTTAATAAAGAATATAAATATAGAAACTTATAAGGAAGAGGATTATGCCTCTAACGAAAGAACTGTTCATTGTGGAGTGCCACAAGGTAGTGTTCTGGGCCCGCTGCTGTTTCTTATCTATATCAATGACCTGCCATTATCAACAGAGCATCAAATGACTCTTTTTGCTGACGATAGTACGTTGACAGTAGCATGTAAACAACTTGACAATTATGAAAATGATATAAATAATTCTTTGACATCAATAATAATCAATTGAATGAATAATAATAATTTGAAAATAAATTTAAATAAAACTCAATTAGTATTTCCAACAAAGAAATAAAATTAATATGCCTAATCTAAACGTAACTTACCAGAACGAAAAAACCAATGAAGTCGAAAGCGCCAAATTCCTAGGAATATTAATCGATAAACAACTTAATTGGAAGGCTCACATTGAGTATTTAAGCAAAAAAGTAAGCAGCTCACCCTATGCGTTGCATAAATTAGCTCCTTTAATAAATATAGATGCTTTGATATTGGCGTACCATGGTGTAGTAGATCAGTTTTGAGATATGGCATTATTTGTCTGGGGAAACTACCGACAAGGATGTAATATTTAAAATGCAAAAGCGGTGCCTAAGAGCCATGTTTGGACTAAAAAAAATAAAGAGCTGTAAACCTTATTTCAAAAAATATCAACTTCTGACACTTCCGTCCTTATATATTCTGGAAGTTGCATTGTTTGTTAAAGCCAACCCTAAATTGTTTATGCGTTTATCAGATGTTGTTAACCGAAATAGACGAGATGACACAAGACTACGTATGCCAGCTTCAAAGACAGCCCTTATGAGTAAAAGTATTATATGTATGGCACCAAAAATTTATAATAAAATACCATTGACATTAAAACGATTACAATTAAATGAATTTAAAATTAAAATAAAACAATTATTAATAAAGAAATGTTATTACGATTTGACAGAATTTCTAAATGACAAATTATAATATTTTTTAAGATTGATTTATGGAAATGCATATTTAATTTGTAATTAATTATTGTGCATGGTAGGCTATATTACTAATTATAATTGTATTAACAAAGCATTTGTACACCATCTGGTATGACATGTTGTAACTTATTTTATGTATTACACCTAATGTTAACACATGTTCAAACAAATAAATTATCTTTATCTCTCCCTTTATTAAGAAGTATATAATTCAATAGGTATATAATATTAATATATAATTTTTTGTCCAAGTAATTCTGTCTGGATAAAAATGATTATTCCAAAAAGTACTAGGAGACCATAAATTTTGAGGAATAAAAATTTGGAGAGATAACGTGTTGAAAGTGCGCAAATCTTTTTCTGTTCGTATTTAATATAACATTTCAGTTGTTAGATAAGTTTAATTACAAATGATATGCGTGTTTACTTTTTTTTTTAGTTTAAACCTAATAAACAGATTTTGTTATGATAAATATAACAATACATAATGATATACTCATACATAAGACATTGATAAAAGGGGGACATTTTGCGAAAGGGACATTCTGCGAAGGAGCCCTATATCGAGCAGTGGACTGCAATAGATAGCAGCGCTGTCTCATTTTACGTATATTTTATACGGCACGGCTATCGTATTATGTCCAACCAAATCAAAGACCGGAGAAATGGAAAAACAATCTATAATCGTGGAGTCAGCCACCAGTAAGTCCAGCAGTGAACTGTCACTGTTAAGCCTAGGCCGTGTAGGCCTAGCTTTATCGCCGTTTCAGCACTAGTTACATTAAAGCCGGATCAGCAAGTTGAAGTGGCAGTGGGCTGGTCACGTTTGTCGCAGAACCGATGCCGTTGAGCAGATGATTCTGGAGTGGACACCGTGTTCTTGGCAAGCGTAGCGAGGACGCTCTCCGGCCCGATGACTTGTGAAACGTCGCTGGTGGATGCTGGATGAGAAATGCAGAGGAGAGACCTATGTCCAGCAGTGGACTGCGATAGGTTGAAGAAGAGAGAGAGATTAAAGCAGAGTAACGTTAGGTGGTATGAGTTCTTATGATGAGAACCATTGCCTACCACAATGGTTAGGTTGGTTATGCCAATAAGAGTTATTTATCTTATAGATAGTTTAGTAACCTATATTTTACCATAAAAATAAATACAAGCCATACGGGTCAAAAAACCAGAGTCGATTCGTAAGTCTTATTACCACAGAAGACCACATGTAAATGAGATTTTTTTTAAATAGGTTTGTTTTAACTCTTGTATAAAATAATATTACATCTGTTTTCTTATTTTCAGATGAAAGTTGAAGAAGTGGCTGTTACATAATAGAGAATTTAAATGAAACATCATAGATGTACCTAACACGTGAGCGGAAAAAGTACACATGAATATATAACCCTTATATTTACTATGTGTTTATAAAAAGCCTAAATGTAAGCTCTATCACAGAAAAAAAATCACTAAAATATCGTCAGACTTCGTATACCGCTTAAATTTGACTATCTAATCTTACAGTCAATAAGTGCACATGGATTTAGACACTTATAGCTTTTTCGCTAATGGATAGGTCAGGTCATATAAATTCGTTATTGGATTAAATTATCGTCATTAGGTACTCGTGCAAAAGTTTAAATGTGCGGACGGACCGATGCTCTCGTTGGTCTTGGATGTTCTATTTTATAAATCACAGATAAACTATATTTTTATGAAGTGACTAAAGTATAAATTTTGTTTTCAACGGATGCTACGGATGCTTTTTTGCTAAATTCATTTGACCTATAATTAAGTATTTTATTCTCATGGAAGAAATGCGACGTAATGAAGGTATGTCGAATTGTTCAGTACAAAGAAATACCGAGCCAGTTACCAGTTTACGTTTAAAACAACAATTCAACAGTCATTTCTTCTGGTAAATTAAAACTTATGATTTCAAGATGCATTATTTTTATTAAGTATAACTGTGAATCGTTTGCAGACTTGCATTATGCTGCCGCACAAATAAATCAAAAATATTTTAAAAAATACAAAAAAAAAAACATTGTGTATCTACGGCCGTATATGTGTAATAAATATTCCACGTGTGGTGGCAAATGCATAGAGTACGGCATCATCGTTAATGTGTAGATGTGTAGTTTAAGCTTCTTTAATATATATTTTATATATTGTGATAAGCGATGTTATGCCGATATGTCAGCATTTATATGGATAACACGACACGAACTTGTAATGGATAAGGTGCGATGAGTGATAACGTGTGACAGCAAGCCAGCCCCCAGTGGGTCCGTGTGAGCGTGGTGCCTGGGCGACTTGCTACCCAGCAAGTTCTCTGTTTACAGGCAAGGTCTGCGCCGGGTAAACTCCCGATACAGTTAGTGGGCGATTTTTGTATTCTCTAACTGAATACGAAAATCACTTTCAACTAATACATTTGGTAAAATTTAATCGTAGATTCCAATAGCCGATACACGACACCCTTCAATAAGGTTCTTAAAGTTGCTTAGGTTATCATTCATATCACCTTTAGCTTGGACTTCATTATAACGCGTCTCCTTCACATTGCTCTTGAGCTGTGATGATTATTTAGCAAATTATTTCTAATTTGGGTGGCGTTTCGAGTAATTTACTTAGGTTTTAGTCATTAAGTTTCAAAATTTTGGCTTTTACTTCATGTAACAGTGATATTATATATGGCGACGGCTTTATTTGTCTAATATTTACCACTTAGGTAACACGCATCATCAGACCTTTACCGCTAAAAGCTTTTTCTGTCAGTTACTTACTAGTATTAAAGCTTACTAATGCATAATAAACTGGGATAAAATGCAGTTTGAATAATCGAACATGATAAGATAGAGTCAGCTTCATAGTAGATCTGTAACTTATGTAAGTACTTATAATCACTTGGGCGTGGCTGCGATCGCCGGCCGCCGGCGCGAGGAGTTATGGAACTATCCGCAGTGCTCACAAGACCAAAGATAAATCACAACGTTTAGATTATTAATCGAGATTAAAATACCAGCTAAAATGTAGGCCCAGAATTACTCAATGGTTCCAAAGCTCCTTAGTGTGTTGCAATACATGTATAATTAGGTATAAAGTATAGTAAATTATTTCCCCCTAAACTATACGGATTTATATTTTTATTTATTGAGTATCGTAAACCTAAATTAACTTTCTTTTTTTTCACTTAGAGAGTATTACGCTTTTACATACCTCTATACATATTTTGTAATCATGATCAAATATATATTTTTTGCATTCAAGACTAGAGATTTGTACAAAGATACATTCCAGGAGATAAGGAGATGTGTCTTTGTTTATCTTAAGTTAGTGTTTTGTTAAAGATATAGATAAATATGAGGCTACCCCGGTTCCACTCGCCTGATGCATAGATAGCTCAACCGGAGTGAGCGGCGCTCGGGCGAGGGCCCCACACCGGAAGGCTTGCCTTTGCACCAAGTATTTAGTTTGTATATGACATCTTTGTATGATGTATTTATATAGAAAATTCTCGAAGAAGTGTTGTCTTGATTTTTTATTTATTACAAAATAAAATTATGAATTTCATTTGCTAGAGCGTTTTTTATTTATTACCTAACCCTTGTGATCTCTCTTGGTTGTCCAGAATCAAAATAGTTATGTAGCTCAGGCTGTCTGGATAAATCTTCAAATTGGCTTACATTGTAGGTCAATAGAGCATTTTATGTAACAAGTAGTAAGTCTTTACTTGATACCTCTGGGTAAAAGTAAAAATAATACTCTTATTTTGTTGTTTTATGACTCGCACTAGGACAACTTTTTGACAAAAAAAGTATCGCCCTCTTAACATTCATAAATATTTTTGCATGTTTCCTTATTGTCATCTTGACATAATGCGTGTTCAGATATTATTGAAAAGTTGCGTGTATAGATGTTATTCATAAACATTTGCTCAGATATCAATGAAGTGATTCTTAATGGTTACTTTTACTGTATAGAACTTCTAGACATTTTAAACTGTTCAGATGTGTTGGCCACTGTCTGCTAATATATATATATATATATTTACTTTAACTAAGACGCATACCTATAGCGACTAGAGATGGGATAAGGCGTGGGCCACCGCCTTTGGCCTCGCGGTCCAAGAGGCCTCGCTCCTCGAAGGTCAGCAAACGTAAATTGAATCTACGGAAGAGCAGCGTCAGTACTTCCTGTGGTTGTCCTGGCTGAGTACTTCTATTCAGTCCAATTACGTGAATTTGAAATAGTTATTTTCATCTATGTTTAACCAACATGTTGCAATTATTTCTGATCAAATTTTACATAGTACTTAAAAATATAGGTGTTAATATTACCTACTCAATAAAAATATTTAATGAAAGAGTGGTGGTAGGTAGGTATTTGGTATAAATTAGAAACAATATCAAATATAAATAATGCCAGTTTATTTAATAAATAACATACAGGTGCTTGTTTGGTATAGGCATTTAAACGTAGCTACGTAAAACGTAGCTAGCTATCTTAAAAAGTATAATATTCAAATATCCATGTTTTTTAAAAAGTCAGCAATGTAAAAGATTAGGTACCTAACAATTCGTCTGCTTAAAGCTGTGATATTTGAAACATAAATGAAAATGAAATTTTGATAACGCTAAAAAGTATTCGCACAAGCAGTGTCGTAGTGAGGCGTGGGCGATACATGCCACCAACCGCCACCTCGCGCCTAGAGCGGCTTCGCACCCAAAGGGAACTAGCACGAACTCAGTTGGATTAATAATATAAAAAAAATAACCAAACAAATACCGCCTTCGAGCTAAAAAGTTTCTTTTTCCAAGGTAAATAGAAATGGTTATTATTTGGCAAAACGGAGCAACGAATTGATGTGATTTGAATTGCGTATGGAGCATACCACCATTTTCAAGGTAGGCAGCAAAAAATTGGTAAACGGACTATTTATCACTCCAAAAAAAACCTACATCATTATTTTACGTATAATATCATCTACAGCATCGGAAAGAGGGAATCGTGGTACCTACCTTAAATTATCGAAGCCCCTTGCAAAAGCTAGTCACATTAAATAGTGACTATTTCTCTTCAATACGGCTCTGTCTTGGTCACTTACCATCAGGTGAGCAAACTGAACGTCCGGATCATATTGTGACATGAAAAAAAAACCCTAATCGGTTGAGCTACTTTGTTCCATCCATCTCAGAAATAAGGTGTCATCTAAACCCGCATTACCATAGAAGACGTGATGTAGAGTTCGATATAACTCTTTATTACGATACCACATGACCAAAGCCACAGAACAGGTATTTCAAGAGACTGCAAATTTTATACAATTAGGTATAAATCAAAATAATAACGTGCGCAGAACCGATGGCCGTTGGAGCAGACGAGTTCTGGAGTGGAGACCGCGTCTTGGCAAGCGTAGTGTAGGACGCCCTCACATCATTTATATCACTGATAGCACATTAAGTTAACACAATTATTAATTTAATATGTTTCTCTTATTTTATATGGAAATATAACTTGAAATGCTCGCAAAGAATGTTGGCGAGACCTGGTTAGGAGATGAAGTTACTTCATCTTCACCAAGGACAAAATGAATGAGATATGAGCAATGTTTAAAAGTTTAATTTAGGTTATATTTCGATAATCCAGAAAACATCTTAGGTACTGGTAATAAAAAGAACCTATCTCAATTTCATTGTCATAGAGAAAAAAATATTGCTGATATTTGACCCTTACAAAATGAATAAATTAAAATAAACATATTAATGGATAATATAATACTCCTTATTTTTATAATGGATGCCAGCATTTTGTTAACACTGAAATAAATAAATATTTTATGAACATCTGCTGATTTCTAAAGTAGGTAATTTATTGTATACATTTAGGTATAGTTAGTCGTTGAAATGTTACAAGGCCAACTTCATGATATGAATTATGAGTGTTCTTAACTTATATGTAAAATCTGGTAGGTACAATTATAAATATATCAGGTAAGGTATGATCACTAAAATATGATACATCACATATTATACATCAAATCAAACATTTACATAGGACAATTATAATTTTCTTACAAGTACAAATGTAACTTCTAAGTTATATCCTAATATAACAAAACTACAAAATTGTTCGATTCCGTTATTACAGCTAGTACTACCAATACATACCACATTCTGAATTTGCAACTATTCAAACTATAACATTAAGACATGTAACAAAACATACATGTACATGATTAAAAAATCGCATTACTCATTTCTTACATTGATAAAATTATTGGCGCCTAAGTAAAATAAGACGATATACAAAATTATACAATAATACCCCGGACTTACGCGATAGGTGGGACTGAGCGCTATCCGCGTAAGTCGAATTCGCGTAAGTCGGGGTACAATTTTGCATATAAAGACATACAAAGTATGTTTAATTGGGACTGAAAACTAAATAAAACAATAATTTAGGAAATAATTAGTATCTAATTCTAGATAATATGACAAACTATATTAATAGAGTGTATGTATAAACACAATCCGAAGTTATTTTGATGTAGAAGGTTTCATAAATTGTAACAAAGTCGTCTGACAAGTCAATGATTTTTTCTTCTCCTACTACTGTTGTAAACTGAACGAATACTAATGCGGGGGAGTCAGAAACAAACGCCGCCGCTTGACCTTGACTGCGCGGCGTTCAAACAAAAAACGAATAGACGAGAAAATTAAATCGCGTAACTCCGAATTCGCGTAAGTCGGGGTATTACTGTATTGCAAATTCTTGAAAGAAATCAACTACCGTAGTTTGTCTTAGAACTTACAATATATCCCTTGTACTTATAATATTACATATGTGGCTTATTTATTAATCTATAAATTATATATACTATTATATAATCTGACTGACCGATTAAATAAATCGCCTAAATAGCTTTTCCTTAATATCACATAAAATAAATGTTAGACTAAAACTTTAAATCCTCTTGGGATTACATCAAATATAAAAATAATAATATTTTAAAAGATGTAATACAAGAAACCTTCAATCGTTAAGTGCCTATACAATATGTTTCTGACACAAAAAAAAAATAAACAATGAGTTCAAATAAATAGTCTAAGATTTTGCAATATTTCAAATTTGAAATAAAATTCAAAATTATACAATATTGACACTTATCGGCTTTTTCATTACATTTCTAGTTATATATTGCAATTTGTTATTATTGACAACTTCGACGAGAGTACGCCGTTACAGTCAAAGTGCACCATATGTAATTGAATCATTTGATTGTTGACGATTAATTGATTGACTCAATCCATTTTCTCTCGATGTAGAGGATGTCCTGTAAAAAACACAAAATATATTATTTTACTCCATAACACTACTAGCACACTAACTAACTACCTTAAATAACAAACTTACTAACCTTGCAGCTTCGACCACAAAAAAATGACAAATTAATACAAAATTTCTTCGCCATTTGTTGTCTTCCTTTGTAGGCAAATCAGAAACTCTGTTGGTGCCCTCGTATCCTATACATCTCAAATATCAGCTTTATTTTTAGACACAATCACTACATCTCTCCTTCTCTCTTCGAACTATTGCAGTCCACTGCCCGACGTAGGTTCCCCTATTGTGACTATATCCCGGTCCTTCGCTTCTCTCATCCAGCCTCCACCAATGACCCTTCGCAAATCGTCGGTCGATCGGGACAGTGGGTATTCTACGCTACAAACACACTACATACTATAAAACAAAGTAGCTTTCCGCTGTCTGTCCTTATGTATACTTAGTTCTTTAAAACTACGCAAACTGTTCGATGTGGTTTCTAAAATATAGTGTTTCAAGGTGCGAGTTTTTATACAAGGTGAAATCGACAACATAGGCATTTTTAAAAAAATAAGACCTCGTGTTTTAACCTTTCAAAAGCCACACTATAAACGCATTGCAGTGCCGAACGGCACAAAAAAAACCTACGAAAAATATAGTAACCACTAATCGTTTTTGTCACGTACAGAAGACGTTGGCGTACAGGGCACGCAAGTGCTTGTCATGTATAGACGACGTTGGCGGTCAAAAGATTAAAGTTACATCCCCCAAACATGAAGCAAATAAATTGATAAAAAGTCAAATGTTTTTAAACCCTAAAAATCATGTAAAACTCTTTGAAATTGATCAATAACACATATTACAATAAAATAAATTGACTAAAAAAAATATTCATTTAAATATCGGGTGAGGTGGGTTCACGGCGCAGTGTGACAGCGAACGGCGCAAGTGTTATAATAAATTATCGAATTGCTCAATGCAATGCGATAATTTATTTATTTCATTTATCTATTATATTTAACTTTTATGATAAATCGAATGGATGTCAATGATTTGAAAATTACCTTGTACATAAGCATTTCCCCCGAGCAAAGTCGGAGCGGGTTTATATACAAGCATTGGTAAACCGATATACAACAGGTAATATATATTACAGGTAATAAACAAACCCAAAGAAAGGTAGGAGAGTGATAAGTTGCGCACGACTCGTGCACTCCTTCAGTTCTGGTAAAACCAGCAACACGTGACGCAAGTATGCTTGAAGGGACACTCGCCGCTTCTCCACCAAGTTTGCATCCTGTAACATACCAGTTATACCGCTGACCATGTGCAGTGTTGAAGACAAACAATAATAATAGGTAGTGATATTTTTCTGTGAAAACTGCACCTGTCACCTGTCACTCATACAGGTAATTTTACTAGCTACAGTGGCCTCATCCCGAAACATCGAAGTGGATAACACTCGTTTATCGCGGGACGATGTCTGGCACTACGGTGGCTCCTAGTTAGACTACTCAGTACCAAGTTTAGTTATTATATAATACTAACTATATTTTGCGAGGTGGTAGACTTACATATTAATGTATAAACATATAAATTAAATAAGTCTCAAGACCTCTCAACAATTTTGATGATTATCGTGATATTTGACCCCCACTTTTAATTTAAAGGTTCAAATTATTATACCTACAACTGTGACGTCATAGGAGTATAATTACATTCAAACTGTTTGGCAATAAATCGCTTTGACACATAAAAAAAGGATCACAGATGATCTGTCAGTGAATATGCTTTTAAAAATTACAAACTTTTTTTCCCTATAGTAACAGACAATGCTAGAAATACTGTCTGCAATGCTCTTGTTATGAAGTTTTTATTTAAAAATCGCCTATCGTATTTTCCAATCCATCTCTCTATTCAACCTATCCTGTCCGTTTCAGCCTCATGTCTAGAACACTCATTCAAATTGCGCTCCGACGTCAGTACGTTTAGTTCTTTATTTCTATCCTACTTATAAATCACCATCTGATCTAAATCCACAACTTTGATTATTTCTCATGATATCCTATTTTACCTATACTACATAACTTACCCGTTTTCTCAAGGTCTTCTTAGGTGGAAACTTATATGTCGCTATGTCTGGATGACACTTCTTCAGTTGCGTGTGCAACTCGTGAAATTTTGCGTATCTGTGATAAACGTTCCATTCCTCTGTACCAACTTTAAGGAAAATCTAAAAAACAACAATAATAATCAGACCATATCATTCTTATCATCAGCAGCTCATAAACGTCTGTACCAAGGGACACGGTACATTGGTACGTGGCCGGATTTGAACCTACCAGATTGGCAACAGTCCACACAGTCAACAGGCCAAACCACTGAAGCGCTTTTTTTAAGCATCAAAATTCTTATGTTTGGTTCAGTATTTTAAATGTTTTTTATTGTATTTTTGAATATTTTCGACGTCCATAAGTGCTTTTTGTAAGCTTAATTTGATTAAATGGATTTTGACTTTGACTTTGGGCAATGAATTGGCCCCGGAGTTTCGGAGCCTTTACAATACAAACAGACAACCAAATCTTTTATCTGAAAACTATAAGTACAGATTAACTTACCTGGTACACGTGATATGAATGAGTTTTCTTGCCAACTAAAAACGCTGTGGGAATATGAGCTTTGACGTTAGACTCAGGGAAGTCGAGAACCTCCATCGCCGCAGTAGACTCCAACTCCTGCACTCGACGCTGCAGGTGTTGATTAAACTCCATAAGTTCAGCATGCATCTCGGCCACCTGTAATTTATTGAATGATTAAATTATTCTCTAAGTTATTGTATAAAATAAAACAATAAGTATTAAAAAATATTATTAAAAGTTCAGTCTTAAAAACTGCCATCCAAAGATTGACGAGATTGTTTAACATGCCGTAGGAAGAACAGAATCATTTTTTTAGACTGCAATATCCAAGCCAAACTAGGAAAAGAGTAGAAGGTGACTTTTTAACTATGCAGTATTCCCGTAGTATCCGAACCCATGACCCCATGATCACACAACTATATATAACTCAATGCTCAGAACACTACACCACGGAGGCAGTTTATTCAAAACCAATAAACTCTTGCCCCTGAAAATAATACAATTCTCACTGCTATTCAAAAGTGTAGCACTAAAATAGTATTCTATGAATTACAATATTATTGGATAGATTTTACGGGTCGCCCACCTGTACAAGTTTTCTTTCATATTGACTAACTTCTTCACTGTCTCCACAACCAGTCTTCAGGGCTTTGCCCATTTCAACGGCGGACATATAATTACGTAATTGGTCTTTCAATCTGTCATTTTCTCTAAAGAGCAAAGAAATAGTATGTTAGTCAATACCTAAATTATTTTTAAAATTAATAAGTCAGTTGCACATTCTTTCCATTAAACTTACTTGCTCAAATCTAAAACTACTTTCTCCAACTTTTGTATCTTCTCTTTACTGGCTATTTCTAATTGACTGCATCTCATCTGTAAATTTAAAACCTCTCTTTCCTTATTTTCTAAAATTGAACTTATCATTTTATCGTCAGGTACGCTTTCGTCTTCAGTAAAACACAACTCTAAGCATGAATTACTGCCATCTATGCTGCCAGCTATTTCTTCACTGTCACTTTCATATATTTTCAAATTATTAATACTTAATTCAGATAAATCATCTTTGATAATATTATTATTATCAATACTGTTAGACGAGGTAAATATTTCCTTTGCACACTCTGACAACTTAGAAAGAATCTGTGAAGGGCTGTCTATGCCTTTGACGCTATCTGGGAAGAAGTGCCTGATTCCAGTTCTACATTCAGAACTTGTTGGTTCACTGTTTGAAGTCATTTGTGAATTTTCTTTAGGGTCAGGTGAATTCAAACAAGTCGCTGGTGCACTTTTCCACGAATCAGAGTCATTGGCAGGGTCTATAGGCACTAGTGATTTTCTTTTATCTCTCGGATTTTTCTGATCAGTTTTATCGAATGATATAACTTGGCGTAATGGTTTCCTTTTATTATTACTAGTTTTTATAGGTGTTGGTAACGGTATAACATGCTCTGCTTTACAGATCTGGTTTGTTTGTTGTGACTCATTTAGATCAGGTTTGTCAATTGATAATGCAAATAAAATAGATGATAAGCCTGAAACAATTTTGCCATATATAGTAAATGTTATTGTTTGCTAATATTACTAGATGTTTGTAAATTGAAACTCTACCTGCAGCTGTACTAGGAAGTTGATTTGATACTTCAGCATCTCTAACGAGAGCACTGTCCTCATAATATTCCATAAGCAGTCCATGAGATATCCAGCTTTGTAAATACCTGAAAACACGACAAATTACTATTTAGGGGACAATTATTTACTAAATTCTACATAATTTGCATATTATAATTGTTCCAAATATATATTTTTAGTAGGACACCCTCTGATGGACCGACTGGTTGAGGCTGAATGAGGAAAGCAGACAATCAATATATCTGGCGAAAAATAGGGAATATCTATGTCCAGCAATGTACTACAGCAGAGAAGAGAGACATATATAGTATATATATTTTTGAAAATTAATATTTCATTTAATTTGGCAATAGAGCTTTATTTGGTATAAAATAAATATTAATATTGGATTGAGGGTCGTTGGGCCCGCGTGGACGGCCTAATCACGCTTTACAGGTAGGCTTGTGCCCGTGCACGGGCGGTTGGGACGCTTATGAGCTGATAATGATGATTGGACCCAAATCAGATTATTGTAAATAAAATAATTCCATTAATTATTCCTCAGCATTACTATTCCGACTTTGTAGTCTTATAGTCTTCAGTAACCAAAGTAGCCCGATAATTTAAAAAATAGATTATAATAACAAAGATCACAACCTCAGCATCTTCAATCTTTTGCAAAAATAAAATTTAGTGAAAGTAACCTTTTGCTTAAATTATATTTGTTGCTATATTCAGATTATTGAAATTTCATACCTATCCAAGGATCGTTCATTTAATGCAGCTCGAAGAAATGCCCTAAAATATCCAAGTGGAGTATTTATATTTGTAAGAATTTTGAACCTTTCTTTTTCGTGTTTTGTTAGGTGTAAACAAGTATAACTCCATAATGAGTTGCCTAAAATAATAAACATAAATTATTCAATTAATCATCAATTTTGAAAACCTAGTTTTTAATACACAGTTAAAAAATACTTACCAACATTTACTATATTAAAAGTAAAGTTGAGACCAGCTGACACCAAATTTTGTATAGATGAATTAGACAAATTGGTTCTTATACCATGACAAAGTACTTTTTCCCATTTTTCACATAGATGCACTATTCTGCAATAAATAAATATTTAGTAACTATTATGTCAGGACATTTCTTTGCTAAAGTAAACAAGTATGTAACAATTGTTTTTATACTTAAAAACATTACTTATTCAATTAGGCACATGAAGATTGGACTTCACTTCTGACCTCACCAATCGGCATTGGGCCATAGTGATGTGCACTCGAACTAAGCCCTGTGCATCCAGACAACCCCAAAAATTGCCAACATATTAAATGATTTCCACTTATTCCCCCATTTTTTCTACAAATTTGAAACCAGAAGTGATCTTCCATTACCAATAGTACTCAATTTGATAAAAATGAACATTATTGTTTTTGCTATTAGTGTCTTTCACTTTGCATACCCTACTCACAATCTCTGTGCACTTCGATGTTGGGCATGTTGGGTTACAGCACAGTCACCATTGCAATTGCATGCACCAATATATTAAAGACAAACCAAAAACCTCTTTTAAACAGACTTTCTAACATAAATTCCTTTTAACATAATTTACATTCAAAGGTACTAAAAGATCTACAAAAAAATATATTTTATTTCAATTGTTAATGTATATACATTACACAAACTATATTAAAATGCCAAAAGAGGCATTAAGTATAAAAATTGCATATCCTTTTATACTGTGCTTCACAATTTGCACAGGTCTGCATGTGATGTGTTGAGGTTTGATAGATGCAATTTGAATATTTATCAGTCTCTAGTTATGTATATATTTGTGTGCTGAATGCATGATGTGATGATGTTTTATTGAGGTACAGTAGAAAAAAGTATGAGGCTAAAACTGGCAGAAACAATGTGATTGTCAGGGATGAAAAATATTTGGTACCAAAGGAGAGGCCTCCTTCAGTGTCACCCTCATCAGAAAAGATACTTGCCAAAATTGTAAAACATCTAAATATTTACCATCATTCATATTTATAAAATTTATGCTCTACTCTACATGCTAAGAATCTTATTGGTGAATTCTTATAGAATTAGCTCTCTGTTTGGCCATCATACTATTAGGTTTTCCTTACGGACATTTCTTAGCTTCAATCCGTTCTAACATCACAATGAAAGGCACAGCTTTTTTCAAACAGGATGGCTATGGAAAATTAGGGTAAAACCCAAACAAAACCTCACATACCCAATGCAGATTGGTGGGTGATATCAACTACCATCCTTACACATTTAGTAGGTAATGTCGGCAGGTGAGTCCGAAGCCCTCTCTACTGCATTTAATTTAATAAACAATGTAATTAAGTAAAACATTAACAAACTTTGCTTAGCGAGTTTATTACATTAATCTTACTACTATCTACCTTCTTAGACTCAACTAATAAGGCTCAAAACATGGTAAATCATACCTGATGTCATCCTCAGTTGCTAATTCAGATTTACCACCATATCTATTTTGACAATTTTGAACGCAAGTAAGTAACTCCTGAGTTATTAATTTACCATTCTCTATCCGCTTTTTAACTTCTTCTTTACTATCAATCGCATTTGCAATTGTATTGAAAATTTTACTATTCTGAAATAAGGCAATAATTTGAATAACAGTCTAAGGTGACCATGAAATGTTTATGAAAGTATTGACACTACAAAACACAATCACTCATGTTTAACGCAAGTTTGGCTTACCATTTCTCCCCGACTTCTATCAGTGTCATGCCGAATTAAATGAATCGCAAATAGAATTCTTCATAAACTGAACAATATTTCTTAAGACAATGTTTCTTATTCTATTAATATTTATGTTTTTGACGAAATTTCTACCATTTAAATTTACTGTCAGTCATCAGTCATCTGTCTGTGTTGTTGTCTGTCTGACAGTTATGTCATTTTTTATATTAGTTTAATTTGATACAGGCTAAGGTCATGCACTGTACTGCCTCATCATTAATGAATATTTTTCAATTGATGAAGAAATAAGTGAACATGATGATGAATGTTGATGTATGATAAATGATATATGAATACCCTACGAGTTTAAGCAAAAATGTGGGACTTTACTCAAACCTTATACAGACTTCTTAAGAGAACTGAAAGTGGCTGTTGTACTGTTTTGTTTCATTTTTCCAAACTCGCACTTATTCACGTACACTCAGTCGTTAATGAACCACCATTATAACATATAAAAATTTCAAAACCGGGTCCGCAATCAAGAACTGCAGCTTTAATTCCGTGTTCACAACTCCGCCGGTCCGTCTGACATGAAATTTTAGAGGTGGAAGAGGCGGTGCAAAGCTTCCTCCTCAAACCAATACCACCACTAAAAGGCGAAGATTTCATCTCTCCAGCCGAACTGTCGAAGGCCACAAAAATGTTTCAAGCTAAGAAGGCATCAGATTACGACGGAATATCTGCCATGACCCTAAAACAGCTCCCTAGAAGGGCTATAGTTTCTGATGGCCAGATTGTACAATGGCGTGTTGCGCTCCGGTCAATTTCCCAAAGAATGGAAGATGGCACGGGTCATTGTACGGCCAAAATCCAGGAAAGACAGAAGGAAGCCGGAAAACCAGAGACCTATATCACTCTTGTCCCATATGGTAACCATTCAACGACTCTACAACTGGCAAGAGTGATACACAAACTAGCTACAGACATGAACAACAGATATTACCCACTACACAGTCGGAGTACTGTTAGATATAGAGAAAGCCTTTGACAGAGTGGCACACCCAGTACCGGATTAAGACTACTCGGGGCCCTAAGCAATCCACACTTGTGGGGCCCCCCTGTCAGTATGTCAACAGGGATTAGTAGCATAGCGCAGTAGTTGACAACATAGGTAATGATTTTTCACTTTGTGAGTGTTAGTTTTGTCAGTTAGGTTAGGACATTGCAGGCTATATCACCTGTTTCTCCTAAAAGAAAGATGATTCCGTGCTTCGGAGGGCACGTTTAACCGTCGGTCCCGGCCGCCTTCGAATTGTCGTTAATCAAAAACCGCGTCAAAGGCCGTGAAGCGGTTTCAAAACTCTGAAACAGGGACTTGTGTGGGGTCAGTCCACTCGCTAAGAAAAAGAACAAGAATTTGTCTTTAAAAAAAACCTACACGATTAAAAAAAACAAGAGTAACATACTCGAATCCGCGCACTGCGAAAAAAACGCAAGTCGATTTTGCATGAAATTATTTTTCACCGAACATAATCGCAGTGCGCGCATAGGTTACTATTGAAAAACATTTCAATAGTAACCTATGCGCAATAATAGTATTTTTGTAAAATAAGATGAAAATATATTAAACGTACCTTGGAAGTGGAGTAGGTGCCACAAAAACAAAAACTAAAGTACCTATATTTAATTATTTACAAAAAAAATGTGCCTTGCGGCTTTTTCGGGCATTCACTGATGATGATTTCCCAGTAAACCTTCTGTTTATTTTTTGTGCTTCGTCGGGGGCCCCCCTGGGCGTGGGGCCCTAAGCTAGTGCTTAATTTGCTTAAGGGTTAATCCAGGACTGGGCACACCGGACTATTGCACAAATAAATCCACCAAACAACCCTACCACCAGCCTTAATTTATTTGGTGACAAACTTCCTCAACAAAAGGACTTTTTATGTGGCAGTTGAAAATCGCAGATTAGAAACCAGAGTTATGCAGCCCCCGCTTGGTTTGCGCTCACGTCTACCACCCAAAGAAGGAAAATCCAAGCACAACAAACCATAGCATTAAGGACAATTACCGGAGCCGGAAGATACGTCCGCAACGATGTCATTGCACGTGACCTTAAAGTACCAACTATCGAGGAATTTATCATCCACCTTGCGCGACGCATGTTTGACCGCACGAACACTTGCAAGGATTAGCGCCAAACCATCCTCGACCTCCGATACCATCAGGCCGAGCGCTACCACGCGAACTAATAACAGGCGGACCCGAGGAGGCAATATCACTAGCCGGAACGGATGTACCACATCCCAGATTCAAAATAGTGCACCGATAAGCGGTGCACATAATTGCATCTACCCCCGTGTCAGATTACGCTGGGCCTCCCTTCGGTCTTCCTTCGGTCTCACCGCGCCGAGGGCGGCAAGGCGTGCACGGAGAAAAGGGAGGCGCAAATTCCTAAACTATAAAACTAATTTACCATGGGGGCAGAGCTCCCCAACGAGATAATGCCCGTGCAAGAGGCCATGGCCTGAGGTCCGCATCCGCACACGGTGAGATGAAGCTAGAGAGAGAGACACGAAACCTGGATATAGATCACTAGAGCTGAACTGATAGGCTTGCGCGAAAATAATTGATTTATCATTTATCAATATATGGTTATTTTTATGTTTTACGGTATTGTATGTTCTTACGGGTGGTAACCCTTACCTTGACTTTTTCTCACATCAACGCCCATAAACCCTTAAATAAAAAACACGTTAATCATTTCAAATTTGCACGTTAAATTTATCGCAGTAGCTATGACGTTGATAGACGTTAGAATGGCGTTAGACGTTAAGCTCTAGTGTGGCCCTAGCATGAGTAATTTTTAATACTACCAACCTAAAGATTTTTTCATGACTCAAGTTGTCTTAAAACAAAATGGCCGATTTACCTCTTTCTTCGTAGTTATTATACATTCAGTGCGAATTGACTTTATTTTGTGAGAATTGTTTTTAAATATAGTGTTGTTTCGTGAATTACTAAGTTACAATAACTTTTTTTATTTTGGTTTTGTTTTATTGACACTTAAAACGTGAAAATAACATGAGCAATTACGAGGACGATCAAAGTGAAGATGGAGAGCTAGCACGCAGCCCAGTGCAAGACGAAATGGATTTCAGGTAAAACCCTACACAGTATTTTAATTCTTATTATATTACTAGTATGTACAATGACCTGAATACAGCTTCCATCATGATTAGCATCATTTAACCAAAACTTGAATAACGTGATCTGTCATCGAAATTGCTTGATCACCTCGTTTCATGAATTGTTTCACATGTTTTTAAAAGTACGTTAAAGCTATAAAAAATTGACATCTTAGCATAAGTTACGATAAACCAGCATTTGCCATTTAAACGAATCTGTCACCATTGATTTAACCTGTGGTAATAAAGGTAGTCATGCATATTTGAGGCGTTGGGTCACAGACGCGAGATTTTTTTAGTACCTAGCCTAGTAAACACTTGATTTCATTAAATTTGTAATGCTATTTGGCTGACGAAGTAATAATTTCTGAATGTGCTGTTCTTTGGATTATGTTTTTATAGTAAGGTGTAATTCTCTTATAGCCTATCTGATGAAGATCGAGATAATGCCGATTCTTTAGATATTAAGCCCCCGCAACCAATAATTCGTTCATCACATCGAGATAAGAGGAGTCACAAAAGAATTGGTAAAGATAGATACAAGGAACCATCCAGGAAAGATAAAAAACATTTATACAGGTATAATATATTTTTATAAATTATGTTATCTTCATTGAAATCATTTTACTGCTATCCCCATGTTTAAATTATAATTCTTAGTGAAAACCACTTCATTAAATTACTTTTGAATTTCCTATAATGTATAGGGCTTATTCAAGTAAAACTAGTCATTATAAAAAAATATATAAAATGTCCTTGCCATGTCTTATCCAGATTGAAATATCTTTAGTATGCATAAGTACAGTAGACTTTATTGTTTTTCTTTAAGTTCATGATATGTAACATGTTTAATTGTTCTTTATTGTGAATGAAGCATTTGTTTTGTATATATTAAAATAATTTTGTTTTAAATATTGTAATTATGTGCTTTAAGGTCTGCCATCTGACATTGAGGATCTTGTAAATCAAATCGTAAACATTTTTTAACAGGGAACGTGATAAAACCGAAAAATCTAAAAGAGATTTAAGCAAAAATTCTGACAGAGAAGATATAAGCAAAGAATATTACCGTGAGAAGCAATACTACAGGGAAAAGGAAGCTTACCGAGAAAAGGAAACATATAGAGAAAAAGATGTGTATAGGGAGAAGGAAGCATATAGAGAGAAGGAAGCATACAGAGAGAAAGAACCATACAGAGAAAAGGAAGTTTATAGAGAGAAAGAACCATACAGAGAGAAGGAAGTTTATAGAGAGAAAGAACCTTATCACAGGGACAAAGATGTCTATAGGGATAAGGAGGCATATAGAGACAAAGAGGTGTTTAGAGATAAGGAAGTCAGAGAGAAGGAGGTGTTTAGGGAAAGGGATATTAGGGAAAAAGATGTCTACAGGGAAAGAGATCATTATAAAGAACGTGACATGTACAGAGATGGATCCTTTAGAGATTCCATCCGCCCTAGGGAGGCTTATAGAGACAAAGAAATCTACAAAGATAAGGACTCTCAAAGAGACCGAGATTTATATATGAACCGTGAACGTCAATACAAGTATCCTGAGGGTGATAGGAAAAGAGTTGAAAATGATAGGATTGAATCAAGATTAAGATTAATATCTGAAGAAAGCCATAACAACCATAATATTGATAAAGATAGTAGAGACAGGACATCAGGAGACAAAGAATTAGAAGATCTTAGATCTAGATTATTAAGTAAGAGAATAACAAAAGAATTACAAAACCAGGATATAAAAAAATCTGACTATTCAGAAAAAGAGTCAAAATCTGACCGTCATTCCACACTTGATAACACCAACAGGAGAGGAGGAAAAGATTAATTGAAGCAGGTAGGTGTTCCTTTTGATATTTTGTTTTTTCTTAAATATTTGTGTTGTAGTTTTAACATTGTTTATATATGCCTCCTTTTTAGAACGTGAAATGGAAAAAAGAAAACATGAATCCCGAACTGAACTTGAAGCTCGACGTGAAGAGCGTAGGCGAAGGGGAAGGAAAAGGTCTATATCTCCAGAAGATGTTTCCAATAAGAAATCAAAAACAAATCAATCACCTAATTATGGTGATTCTGTTGTTACTGTATCTGATGCCAGTGATGTAGAAATGAAAAGCAATTCACCACATTCCGAACAAGAGGATGGTGAGTTATCCACAAGTAATTATAACATTCAATAAGTTTACTTAATTAATATTTTTAACTCATATAACATTATTTATATTATATTGTTTTAGGTGAACATTCCAACAGTGAAACTGATGATGAAAGTTCTAGTACAGAGTCTGATTCTGAAGCTAATTCCAAATCTGAAGAAGAGGAGGAAAATAAAGAAGTTAATAAATCTGAAAAAGAAGAAGTTAAAGAAAAGGTTCCTGAAAAGACAAGACCTAAATCTAAATCCTGTCTCCAAATTCTGACAATCGTACACCATCTTCTCATGGATCAAGAAGGTTTGTATTTTATTAAATTTCATTTAAATTAATATTATGAATAAGATAAATACTATTGGTGTATTGTAGTATTTCTAAAAATTTTATCCACAGATCATTGTCTAGATCAAAAAGTAGGAGCAGATCACATTCATTCTCCCCAACCCCTCCTAGTCAAAATGGTAAACCAGCATCTGAAGAAGAAAAACCAAAAGAGGATGATGATGATGAAGAGGCTAAGAGAAGGGAAGAAGCTATCAGTGCACTACCTCCATATTATCCAGCCTTACAGGTAGATATCCTAATATTCATGCAGAGTGACCTTTGTTATCTTATTTTTTATGTTTTTAAGTTATAATAAGAATGGAGTAGTTAAGTTAACCTTTGTTCTTATCATAAACAGTGTATTTTCTGTGATGATCATCCACATCATATGTGATGTTTTGTTTTTTGATTGGCATTGATAGATATATATTGTATAATTGACTTTCTGTAACTTGTAAAAGTGTGTTCTATTAAGATTGCAGTTAACATAGTATCACTTTCAAGAGGTGAGCTCTCAATATTAAGTATTTCAGATTTATAAAAAATAACCTTGATTAAATATAACTAAGACTATAATTCTAACAATCTCTGTAAATGATAACTTTCACTGACATTACATGTTTTATAGGGTTGCCGATCAGTTGAAGAATTTCAGTGTCTCAACAGAATAGAGGAAGGCACATATGGAGTTGTTTATAGAGCGCGTGACAAAACAACTGATGAAATTGTGGCATTAAAACGCCTCAAAATGGAAAAAGAAAAGGAGGGATTTCCTATAACATCTCTGAGGGAAATTAATACACTGCTGAAGGTAGGATCACTATCCCATTTTTATTACTATAAGCTCACTTGAGCCATCATATTGCATCACTGCTCTTTGTGTAAGGTATAAAATGTTTAGTATTAGTATAAAGCGCAGCTCGTTTGAGCCGCGAGCTGTGACGCACTCGATGGCTCATGTGCTTATTTCACTTAATTAATGCCTTGTATTTTATTCCTACAGGCCCGGCACCTCTTACCTGCAAGAGGGTTGTGCTAGAGGTGTGACCCAATTGCAAGGGTTAACAACTTCGATACACGGGCGGGCCTAGGTATTTTTAAGGAATTTATTCCAGGGGGCAAACTACAATGCTTTCAACTACTTCACACATGTACGAACTTGAACAGTATATTTTCATTTATAACATTTCTACAAACTGAGATTATTTGAGATGGCGATACATCTAGGATTATGAGTAGCTTAGAATCTCGCCTGTGGCATCAAGAAGATTGAACATTTCATCGGCTGAGGTAAACTGGAATTAAGGAGCCATTTTCACAATATTATGACTGACTTTATGATACACTTGAATTGATTGAAAACAATTTATTGTGGAAATGACTTGCATTATATTTAACAACATAATTTTTATTTTTAGAATACAAAAATGATATGAACGTACACAAATTGCTTTTTCAAATTTCAGACCTCAAAAGACCTATTTGCAAAACATGTACTATCAATAAGCCTAGCGCTACTATCGACATTGTCAATACTAACAATAGTATCGGCAGTTATGGCAATAGTTGTAATGTTATAGCTCTATTGATACTATTATTTTACCTAACTATCCATAGACTATTCATAGTGGACTATCGAGCGGCAACACTAACCACCTGACTTTACTATACCTAGAAAACCTAACATGGGGCATTTAGTGATACGCAACTGAAAACTGCGAAAAAGGACCTCTCACCATCTTCAAATTGTTATCAAATCCAACCCAAAACATTATTACAAATATTTGTACTAATACTAAATACTCGCATAGTAACTTTCACCTTACGAAATGATTAAACATATGTCCAATGAGTACTAAGTTGTCAAGGCTTCATAAAATCTCATTATTAAGGGTTGTGATTACTTTAGTTGTAGGGACATCTTTTGTATAGCACTTGCCACTTAGACCTATTCAAACATTTGTCCATAATTCTTAGATTGGTTCAGTCTACTTAATTGGAATGTCCTCTTGGTTTTACGGTCAGACTTAACTATAACAAAGTAAAATAATCCCATGAATAAATTGTATGCTGTCAATCAAAGACTTTAAACAAATGTACATGTTCATAACTTTTACCTGACCATTTAAGTGGTTGAGTTTTCAGAATAGCAGTCTAATATTCTGCAAAAAAAACTAATAGCAAATAAAATAATATAACGCCCAATGCTGTGCTTAGCCTCCCCACTGAATGTCTCCATGTCATTTTTAACTGGATTTTGTTAACTGTAACCCCAGTTGCATTGATCCAATGCGTTTTGTTGTTTATTATTGGGTAGGGTACACCCTAAGTAGTTAGGCTTGACATGCATCCCCAAAGTTGTATCGTCGGATTCCTTACATCCATCATTATAGGGGTGTCATGCAAATTGTTATGTATTTAAGTATTTTTGGCTGTTTAATTTGGCTTAATTAAAACACCACATGGGTTGTTTTAATTAAGTTAGAAAAAGGTTTCATATTCCAGTACTTCGGTCACTTTTAAAGGTTGTCCTTGTTTTTACGAAATCTCAACTATCCCGCTTATTAGGGGTGTATTCCATCATGCCCGGTGACTTAATCTGGTGATATGCTTCCCATTGTCCCTGGTATGGTAAGAAAGAAGTTAATGCTCGTAATTTGTGAAATACGAAATACATGCATTAATTTAAGAAATAAAACTTGTAAATCAAACTTGAATCTGTAGTTTTTAATGTGAATGATGCGGTTAAACTTGTGTCATCAACTGATGACGATTTTCTGGGTTGTCTGGACACACAGGGAATGCACTGCTTATTTGCCTATATGGAGTGCACGCCATGGGGCCAAGTCACCGGGCCAGATGGGATGCACCTTTTTTAAGACCCCTAAGTAGGCTTTCCATTATTTTTTATGGCATGTCCCATAGTTTTTAAATGTTCGATAAATGCTTTAAAATAAGGCTTATTATAAAAAATACCCTATCATACCTGTTTAACCCCTTCGCAGTCAAAACTCCTTAATACTTTTAAATGCTTGTTTCTATAATTTGAAATTAAAAGCCAAGAAAAATTAATGTCTTTGTCTTATGTTTTTGGTTTATAGTTAATCGTTTACGAATTATAACCTCTATTTTACCACCTTTGGTAACCATTCTCAAAAAATTCGTCATCATCTAATGAATTCTATGCGGAACGATCACTAGCAGTCGACTTTCCCTTACCCGCTCCTTAACCAAATCATGGGTCCATCTGGTGGCGACCTGTGCTTCTTTTCCCGTTCCGTGGACGTCACTCGAGAACATTTCTTCCCATGTAGTATGCAGAACAACTATCTGTCCTGCTTACTTAAATTGCTTATCCTGTGGCCTTTGTCAAAACCGTTATCCTACGATCTTTTTTGATTTTATTGCATAGGGTAACACCCAATATGGCCTTCTTCATAGCACATGGAGCGATATTCAGCCTTTTTAAAAGTGAGTCTTAGCGACGATGTCACGCTTTCTTAAATCATCACTGACACAGTGTCTGTGTTAATCTGGTTCAAAGACGAAGGTAATTCGTTCTTAACTCATATCAATGCCATTCTCCATAGCTATGCTGTGTGTGATGAGAATCCTTTTCCCTGCAGACGATATAGGCTGATGATGACATCAATGTCCATAATAATAAAAAACTATGGTTATAATTTTATGATCTATAACATACATAAAATAATAATAAACTTTAAACCCCTTTTGTTAATGAGATTAAAAACCTAAAGACATTGTTATCATCTTATACTTCCTTATCTTATCCTTCTGATACTTTGCAATTAATGTGTACAGCAACTAAATTCCAACTTCTGCTAAACTTTCTGCTAATTTTTATATCAAATAGCTGTTGCCCGCGACTTCGCTCTTGTTAAAAAGTATTATTTTAATACCCTATTTTGTCCCCTTAGGGGTAGAATTTATCAAAATCGTTAGAGGATGCCTACTTAATAGTAGCTTTATGCATATTAAGTCTCAGCTCGACATATTTAAAAAAGTTACATACAAACTTTCATCCCCTATTTTATCCCTTTGGGGGAATAATTAATCAAAATCCTTTCTTAGCGGATGCCTACGTCATAACATCTATAGTCATGCCAAAATGCAACCCGATTCGCCCAGTGGTTTGGTCTGTGCGTTGAAAGATCACTATTAGTCAGAATTTAGTTTTGGGGACCATAGCCAAGCTTCACTTGTTTGTATTGCGCCCGGCTAAATAACGAACGAGCCTTTGGCGACCCGCCAACATCCCAAAAATTATGAAAGTCATGGGCAGACAGAAGAATTTTTCTATAAATGGTCTTCAAGGCTGTAATAGTAGTAGATAGTTTTTTTAGAAAGGCTTTTCGGTGATAGAAGGATTACGATAAATAATCAATAGTAATCAGTGTTATTGTAGTACTTTATAATGGAGTCCAGGGCGCTCTGTCTGTATTAGATCGAGCGTAAAAAAAAAGTTTATATAGTTTCATAGGTGAGGTAACGGCTATACATTAAAAAAAAGGAAAACAAAAACTGTTCCATGGGTTTACTCGAGCGCGTCTGATATTCATAAAACCTAGACATTCTGTCTCATCTGACGATTATCTGGACGGATTAACTTAATCTGACAATGAAAAATGTTTATTTCAAATTCAAATCAAATCTTTTCACTAAACAAATTGAAAAACTGAAATAAAAGTATGCAAATAAAATAAATAGGACAGTATAAACTCCTTGAAATACAATACTTTTATTTATGAGAACCTTAAGTATTTAAAATAAATCTGAGATTTTTAATCATTATCTTGTCAACAGAACCTAGAGTGGGTACGGAGTGAGAGATTTATAGATAGAGAAGAGAGAGAGGAATAGTAACGCGGAGAGGGAAATACAGGCATCACGTAGATGTAACTTTATCGATTAGTTTTCCTTACTTCGGCTTCTGGAAATCGCCAGAAAATACATTTTTCGTTATTATTAATTATTTCCTTCAAAATAAAAATAAACCACGCTCAAAAAGTCGAGATTGCGTTTTTTTGTAACCCCCTTACTTCTCGATGTCAATAGGAAATTCTCGGATTTTTAACATATAACTAACTTACCCTAGTTTTATCTAACCGGTCGAGAATTTCAAATGATAAGTTTTTTTTACTATTCTGATCCCTGCCGGGGACATATCTGGCCACATATACGGGGTTCATACTTGGTGGGAGGTATTGAATAAGGTACAATTCTTGTTTGTTAATTTTCCGCGCTGGAGTAAATTCCAAAATCGCCTCTTCGGCTCCCGTACTATTACTTCACGATAGTGAAGCTATTTGACGGCGTTTTAGACGGGCGTTGAAGATAGCATTTAAGATTCGGTGTAATGAGAGAGTAATAGAGTACGGGCAACAGCGTACTCTACTCGATGCTTCATCCTTCAAATCGTATTATTATCTGCCGTGATCACCAAACGGCTTTATTTTAATGATTGAAAAGTATTTCGGATAGCTATCTGTCTTTTGTTTATTCCTATTTAATTACACCGTGTTTGTTAAGTGCAACCTAAGTTCACCCATTTTTTACCTTTATCGTTTTTTATTCTCTTGACTTTATTTTTTAGGACTCCATTGATATTTTATTTAAGAAATATAGTTCTGACATAGAATAGGCAGTCTTTTAAATATAAACCTACTGAAAATATACGTATATCTGCAATGTAGTTTACCACATTATATTTCATAAGTTGTGATTTTGTAAATATTAATTTTGTTATAATTTGAACAAATTACACTCGTTAGTTCGAAGCTTGAGGGACTCTTCAAATATTACGAATTATCGAGTGTTTGAAATAACAAATGGTTCGAAATTTGTGAGAGAAAATTAAAAAACTTCGAATTGTTAAGTCATCATCGTTTATGTAATGTTAATATGCAGACAACCCATATTACGCAAATAAAATATGATATGATTTGATTTGATTTGATTTATTTAAGAGCCAAGCTCTTGTCGGTTGAGCACATATGAAGCGAACGCCAGCCTTACCTGTATTCCGTCTCCTTGACTTCCTGGTTGTCGACCTTAATCTTTTCCTTCACTTGATTGCTGTAACATATTGTGGCTTCCCTGTATCTCCTTCCTTCAATCTTTTCTTCAATGATCGTTTTAAATAACTGGTCATGTCGAATTAGGTGTCCTAACTTCTTTCTTTTCTATTATCTATATTACTGAGTATGTTACGGTCAGTGTTGATCAATATTCATTAACTTTATAATAATGTCAAAAGTTTAGAGGCACATTCGTGTACATACATATTATTGAATTCATTAATCTTTCGAAAGAATTATTTTATATTGGTTTGCTTCAATCAAATTGCTGCTGCTCACAGTGCTCAATATTTTTAAGTGTAAAAGAGCTTAAAGTGCGTCGTTTTGTTATCAAGCAATGATTTTTCTTTCGATTTACCAAATGTATAAAAATGTAATGATTTAGTTCGAAATATTAAGAGATTTTGTACGGAACTCGTGATAACTTTGAATTATAAAAAGATTTGAATTCACAGGTTTTAATTATCAAGAGTCAACTGTATTAACTTTATACTTCCACAACCTTGTCTGAAATGCTGGTCGTCTAACTTGAAACTCTTGTTGAAATGGATAGTTGGATGAAAATATTTATATTTTAATGTTTATTTGATAATTGTGTAAATATATTTTTACCTTCTAAGCGTACATTAAAGTACATTAAATTGGAACTATAGTTACTGGTAGTTAAGGCTAACAATGTTTATAAGACTAAATAGACATGCGATGGGAGCCTGGAAACTGTTTCTTATTATGACTGTAAAATTTTTACAAATGGAAATATAATTATACTAACAAACTGCTAAACTAAATTACTTTTGATAAGTTGAACAAGTTTATAGAAAATATTTATATAAACGTTAGTACAGTAGTGGCTTTATAAACTTAATAAAAACTATGATAATTGATAAGCCTTTAAAGGTTTCATTTAATATTATTTTATTTTGAATATGTTTATGTACGTTCATATCATGTTGTTTTGATTTGATTCAAGTGTATTTGTAAAGATGTATGAGGTAAGCCTACACAGGATTTGTGACAAAGAGTGCACGTCAAATAATATGAGTCCTTTTTAATTCAATATGTTTATGAATCCTAATATTTGCGTGGTCTAGAAAAGAAGATGTACAATCCTGTGTAAAAATATTGAGTATTAATAGAAGTACCCTTCCAATTCAGGCAAATATATAAAGCTAAATTTCGTTTTCGTTTCAATGTCCCGTTAAATAATAAAATATTTTATAACATCTACCTTTGAACCTTCTCCACGTTTTAAAATGCTAGAAGATGTTTCGCCATCTCAAAACTTTGTTTGTAATGAATGTTAATTTTAGGTTTAAAGCTTCAATTTAGTAGCATAAGTTTTGTAGTTGTGAATATCAAGATTTCCTTTGAAATCTGTCATAATTACATATAAATAGTCTTAAAAACTTTGATTTTATTATTTATATTTTGACCAACATCTTCTTTATTGTCTTTGTAAACGTGAGGTTTATGTATATTTATTTTTTATTTTACATACGGAATTCTACCTCTTAGTCAATTGTTAATTTGCTATTTTTTCATACCAATTTAATGTTCGTACTTTGTGTATATTTAGAGGTAATGAATATTTCGGTTTTGGTGGTACATATTTAAATTTAGCTGTGTATCAACATTTGAGATAAGCTCCACACATACTAATCGATTACATACTATTTCTCTGGATTCTTGTTTCGGTGGTTCGAATTATTGTTTTTGATATGTGACTGATTCATATTAATGTTCTTCATAACTCGAGCTATCGATCGATTACCAATGATTGAAATGTATTTTTTATACATAATATTATTGTCTATACTTGAGCAGTTTATTATATGTAACACTATGTGTTGTTTACCGTATATATAACGTTTAAGAAAATGTTTCGCATTTAAGCTATATAATTTTCGACCATTATGTGCTTTTACGGAGTTATTACGAATTCTATTCAATGTAATTGTATGTATACGTATTTTTGTCATGGATAAAATCAATGAGTAAAATAGGTAAATGCTTACATTTGCATACTTTGCCTCAATTTTGCCAAGATTCGGAATTTAACGACCCTTCAGTCATGAGTGAATGTTTGGGTCGAGTAATTTGTTGGGTTTAATTTCTTTTTTTAGTACTCTGGCAGATATTCTAACTAGTTCAATCCCTCCCTTTTCTGAATGAAAACTTAAGAGGTTTTCATTCAGAATAGGGAGGGAGTTTAGATGAAGATTGCTTTCTTATAAAAAATGAGCATTGTAATATAAAAAAAAAATATATTTTTTTATATGGCATCTCTCCTACCTTAGGTACTAGTACTAGGTACTAGCCTACTTTAGGGATAAACTCCTGCTTTCTTTATTTTTTTAAAAAGATTACATTCAACTACCCATAATTATATCATGCCTTTTATGTTATCCGTCTTTCAAAGTATGAAAGGCTCCTCCAGAGTTCTTTATCAGAGTCTATATTTTTCCAACATCCAATAAAACCGTGCATAGCGTATTATGCCTTCAAATAATCTCATCAGGTGATGGCGTCTGCTTCTGCATAATTTATCTGTTATGGTTACACGAGTCCTGCTTCGATTCGTTTATTCGATTCATTTACTTGTCAAATTCTTTTCGAAGTGCTCATTGTAAGACCGACTATCTAAGGTCTATGCATTTTAAGAATGTGCGTGTATTGATTGATAATGTTTAGAAAAAAATATTGTCTTGAAAAAATCTGCGTTTCTTAAAGTTTTTGCTTACTAGAATTGCAAGTGAATTGCTGTGAGTCTTTGCTTCCGAAAAGTTGAGTTCTATTGCCATTGTTCAGTCGTTTGCAATCTCTTGTAAATCCTCCGCGTAGAACTCGCCGGAACCTTTGCGACTTCACCCTTCCTAAATCATCGGGTGGCCCACTGGTTGTCCCCCTATTTACCGTCACTTGTTTGCACGTTTTATGGCACCATCCAATTTTTTCAACTGGACCGAGCTTATTATGCGAGCTTCATGCTCACCCATAAGCTTTACTGTTCTGCTCTAAAAAATCAGGTCCTTTTCTGCAGTTCCAGATCCGCCTCAAATCTTTTTGATTTTACTTTTATAATCAAAACTTCGATACTATTTTTGAACGAATATTCGTAGTATCTCTCACTGTTGGTTAAGTTCATCCAATCCCATTCTTTCAACTGGACCGAGCTTATTATGCGAGCTTCATGCTCACCCATAAGCTTTACTGTTCCTGCTCCTAAAAAATCAGCGTCCTTTTCTGCAGTTCCAGATCCGCCTCCAAATCTTTTTGATTTTACTTTTATAATCAAACTTCAATACTATTTTTGAACGAATATTCGTAGTACTCTCACCGTTGTTAAGTTCATCACAAGTTTCAACGTTTGTTTCAAAACTTGCAGCGATTACTTGTGAAAAATTTTCAGTCTTGAGGCGATGGTTGCCTACTGGGCTGTTTCTTGTTTTGAGGTCTAGATTAGGTCGAAAGTGGCTACTTTTAATTATTAGTAGAAATTACGTGGACATTGATTCAAAGAATGTTCATTTTTGTACATGTCTAGTGAGTCAAGAGATTGAAACAGTATGTCCTTCCATTTGGCACTTGTCATTAGGACAATCTTAATCCTGAAGATATGTACAAGAATGTTAAAAATATTACATTGCTATGTTTCCAGAAAACATGTTTCTTATGTATGTATATGAACAGGTATTTCATTCATTATTTTGATTATTATTTGATATAGGTAATTAATTAGTGTACACTAAGACTGAGATGTTTTTTATACATAATAATTTAAGTTGTATTAATTTATAAGCTGGGTAAGACGATAATACCTTATCACCAGTTTCCTAAGTATAGGTATAGGCCAAGATCAAGATCAATGTGTACTTGGTGTGTGCATTGTGTATTAGCGTTAATCGGTTGCATCTCGCGCAAAAAGCGGTCTCGCTTTTAAAATTACCAGAGATGACATCGTCCAATTGTATCCAATTTCATAATCTCCAAGCCGACAGACGATGTTCGTCCAAGACAAAATTAGTAGAGGTGATGGTGCACTTATTTTGGACAGTATTTTTTTTAGAAAGAAGTGAGAGTAAATCGGGAATTTGAATCTGGAGAGAAGGGATCAGAAATTGCTGCTGATTCACATCGTACCTTCTATTCGCTGCTCAAATGTTAAATTTACATCTCATATACGCAGTAATCTGAGGGGCGTTGGCGTATTATTTCTTAGATCTGCTGTTTAACCCCCTATAATTGATAAAACCGGGAAATTTGTTGCTTTTTAGACTTTTATCGGTTTTAGTGAAAAGCTAATACTGTGTTCAGTGAAAATAACTTCGCCTGTCAATTTTTTACTATTTAGTCAAATTATGACAACTTCATTATGTTGGTCTTAACCATTTATTTTAAATGTAAGGTAATGTTGGTTACTCCTTATTCTTGGCTTCTTGGCATATAGTAACTTGCAATATTTGACTTATATGTGTTTGTTTGCAATATTTGACTTTTATTCGTGTTTGTTTGTAATTTTTAATTAGAACAATTTTCAATTTTAACAAAAGACTTACGAGATTCTTTGGATTTGTTGCTATAGAATCAACCCTAAAATTTGTTGTCGATTTTAAATTTTATCGTGATATTTTATTTTAATGCGAAATTTAAATTGTTATTATATTATGAGCAAATGTATTACTTAGTGACACGTCGCATTATTGTTTCTAAGTGCTTATCTTTAACTTAGAAAAAGAAGCAGCTGCTTTTCTTGTAATGAGTGAAGTGTTTATAAATTAGGGAATGCTTACTGATAAGGTCATTAATGAAATCTGGCGCAAAATAGAGGAGACCTATTTCCAGCAGTGGACTGCGATAGGTTGAAGCGAAGGACATTGATTGATGTCGATTTCATGTAGCCACATTGCACGACGTTCTTTAATCCAACGACTATCTTACCTTGTCGATTACCCCATGTGGCCTTTACAGCTTCACCGTGTAGGACTCCCCTTGCTATTTTGTAAAATTAGTTTTATGCCCCTTGGTTTTCGGTGGTTTATTATTTCACTTAATTATATTCTACGGAGGTTTAGTAATTAATGCAGAATAGCGTATTATCGTGTTGGTATATCGATCACGGAAAAATGAATAAATGTAAGGCACGGAGAAGAAAGGGAGAGGTGGACTATGTGTCTTCCAATTCATGTTTCCGTGATCGATATTTTGAATCATTTTTTATATAAGTCGGACATGAAATTGACGGATTTTTGAAGGACGACAACGTATTCAATAATATTGTTTTTTAATTTGTGTATTACGACTATTTTTAGAAGTTATCACTACAGTTATTCACAAAATAATATGTTGAAATCTTTATAAACGGAGCTACCGTTTTAACTTGTTGACTTTATAGCAAAAACCGATTTCAATCATTGGCGCTTATCATTACAGTGTTTTTGTAATACTTTCAACATAGGTATTAACAATATTTTATTATTAAAATAAGAAATGATGTGATAAAAGTAGTAAAGTATGGGTTTTACATGTTATGATGATAGAAAGTTATTGCGATAGTAGATATATCAAAACTGAAGTATATTTCCTGGATTAATAAGGGCTTAGTAGGTAATGGAAGTGTTCGCAAAATGTCTCACAATAAGAAGAGGCTTTTATCTTTACTTACTAACATTCAATTCTATTTTTTATTCACGAAACCAATATTATTTTTGTACTACGTGTTCATGATGTATGGAGAAAATAACCAATGTTATAACGAAATTCTCCATAAAAAGCTTGCCAAAATATTTAGAATAAATTGACAACACCATAAACGTCATTCAAAAGCTCCAGTTAATGTGTGATTTACAAACAACCGCAACCGGAATAACTGCCAACGTTTTAAATAATTGTTCCTTGGAGCATAAATAAAGCATATTTAGATCAAAAATATTTTAGAACTAAGTCCTCCTGTTAATAATTAATCTTTCAGCAGGTATTTTTCTTAAAATTTAAGTGTATTTTTCTAAAAATTTAAGATCATCAATATTGCGAACAATTCCAGTATCTAGTAAATCACAATACTTCAGTTGTTGGGGCGTAGGGCAAACGATGATATAAATGTATTCAATTGATTTCCAAAAAAATAGCTGGAATAGTTATCTTGTTTCATTATTCAATTTCACTGTACTTGAAAATGTTAAATTAAGTGATGCCATTGTAAAAATTATATGATTTTAAAAATCTACCTAAATCTTATCTATAAAATATAAAAAAGGCTTATCAAAAATCTACCTAAAAGTATTAGATGTTAAACAACCCAATGTACAATGTGTATCGAAAGCATTGAAGTTCGACACGCCCCTACGCATGTACTAACAGGAGTGGCACAATTGTTTTGCTTGTTCCAGGGCCAGCACCCAAACATCGTGACAGTGCGTGAGATCGTGGTCGGCTCCAACATGGACAAGATATTTATCGTCATGGACTACGTTGAGCACGATCTTAAGAGCCTCATGGAGACTATGCGGGGAAAGAAACAAGTGTTTCTTCCAGGTAAACTTTTGCACACCTATCTTTACTCACTGTGGTACATTGAATATAATATCATTAATTTTATTTAATAGTTTAAACTCACAAAAAGGGAATGTATATTTTTCTCGTTACAGGGGAAGTCAAATGTTTGATGACCCAATTACTAAAGGCTGTGCATCATCTTCACGATAATTGGATATTACACAGGGATTTGAAAACAAGCAATCTTTTATTGTCGCACAAAGGCGTTTTAAAGGTTAGTTAAATTTGTTTTATACACGTAGATTGTTGCTAAAATTCAATACAAACATTTAAATACTACTTGCGATCTTATTAATTATCATCATCACTACAGATTAAAATGCTACCCGCCACCTTAACCAGGTCATCCGTCCATCTGGTTGGTGGTTGGCCTACGCTTCGTTTTCCGTTACGAGGACGCCACTCGACAACCTTTTCGCCCCATCGGGCATCGGTTCTACGCACTATGTGCCCTGCCCACTGCCACTTCAACTTACTTATCCTGTGGTCAATGTCGATCACTCTAGTTCTCCTACGGATATCCTCGTACCGGATCTAATCACGTAGGGAAACATCTAATCTATAGTATGTGCGCTGAAGCATGGTGCGGGTGACAGTTGCCTGTATGACGTTGACATCTGTCAGTACCACTTGACTAGGGATGTGACGTTAAGCAATTTATTTTATCGAGTTTTGCGCGGTTATCGTAACGAATATGATAGAATTAAAGTAAAATAAATAAATAGCGTGTATAAACTTTATAAATATATTTTTTTGTACTTATATAAAATTATCAAAATCGGGTTTCATTTTTTTTTTTCGGTGGCAACATTGTTTCTCTATGGCGCATCGGCGCGGCGGCCATTTTGTTTACCCGTGCGTGAAAAAATGCTGTCATGTCAGTACGAGTGCTAGCGCCTTGTATGTGACCATATATATAGTATATACAAGATACACAAAGGCGGCTTAGAGGCATGACAAAAATATTGAAGTAAATATGTGTTGGTGAATGTCTATGTGTAAGTTCCAAATAGTGTTGTCCACGCCAAAAGTTCTTATTATCGATTATGATGTAAATCAACGGGCGGTCTCTTTTCGTACAGAAACCAAGAAAATCATGGGTATTTTAATCCAGATGAATCTGAATCATCAGCAAACCTATAATTGTTTACAACTTATAACGACGGTGACCGATGGTGGCCAGTACTTAGTTACTTTGAGCTAATATCTGCGATACCTCCTGAGCTCGGAGGAACTGAGATATTAATTTAAATTAAATGCTGTGAAGGGCAATTTGTTTCAAATGAAATACTCGTGATAAATAACATATTTTTTTGCATAGGGATTAATACTATGTTTATGAAAACATCTTCGCAAATAATGCATTATTTTAGATAAATTTAAGAAGTTATTGTGAGCTAACCTTTAATGATATGACATTCTGTCATGCTGTCACGGTCTTTTTTAGAACTCTCATACACGACTTTTGCGAAACTTTAACCGTTTTCACAGCGCACGCAGCGGAAAGCTATGTAGGAAAATGTTCAATCATTCTTTATTACTGCTCCACTACTATTGTTTTTAGTACAACCCACATTCTTTATCGATAAAAAGAAATCTAAAACTGAAATATTTTTTCTAATTGGTCCAGTATTTTGAGATAAGTAAGTTTAAACAAACAAACTCTTCAGCTTTATAATATCAGTATAGATACAGTAAATTAATTAACTCAATACTTTTATATTATTTTATTTATTACCTTATCTGTTTTGGGTAGGCTAGGGAGTTTGTTGTTCGCCTACGAGACTACTTTGAAAGAGAACTACAAAATAATGGACCTTTGTTACCATTAAATCGATATTTGGAACGATTAGCCGAAGCGTGCGTGTGTTGTTTCATTTATATAATTATTAATTATAGACTTTTTAACAATGAAAATGGAACTACATACAAAATAAGTTGTTTATTATAAAATATATCGACTATCCATCGTAGCAGTACACCCATCACTAAATTCTACTATGGCGTTACGTTATACGCATAGTACTGCTTAATTTTTCTTTCAATTTGATTTTATTTATAGACTAGTACATTCTGGCAGGGTTAAATTTAAGTTATTACATTTATTAATGAGTTAATATATTACGAATGTGGTACAGCTGAATTACTAAGTCATAATTTGTAAATCGCGGCAACTTTCAAGAGTGAAACGAAATGTTACTGAAAGTGTCACACACACCATGCTACAACGCATGTACTGTAGCCCGCTTCAAGTGGCCCTTAGTAAGTGACACGTTTTTCTATGTCATAACTGGCAACACACTGGTCAACGACTTTCTTCTTGAGACAGCTATTTTTTAGACTGCGCTTGCTGTTTCATGCTATCCAAAGATTGGTACCATAAGCAAGCGTAGTCTCGATCGAATCGAAGGCTTTCTCATATTCCACAAACGCCAAGTTTAATGCCCGGTTATACTCTCCGGTCCTCTGTATAGCCTGTTGCAGCCTATGTATGTAAGGTCTGTGGTGCTGAAGCTTTTGCGGAACCCGGCTTGGCCAGAAGTCCTCAATCTTAATAATGCCCTAGAAAAATGGGATTTCAAGAGGAACCCAATGTATTTTAGTTCATTAAAATTATTATTTATTTTTATTTATTTATTTATTTAAACTTAATGCACTATACAAAAATACAGTACAAGGGGAATAATGCTAGAGGCATTCTCTACCAGTTTACAAGGCCATGCAGAAAATTAATAATAGGGCGGTAAAATAATAAAGAAACTTTAAAAAAATAGAAGTAAAAAAATAAGTTTAAAGAAACTAAAAACGATACTAAAAAAATAAAATAAAAAATAAATTAACTCAAATACTTATACTTAAAACAAATATATATAAATATACATAAAATAGATATAAATACATATATAAATATAGACAATATACAAATATTAACTTACATATATATAAATAATAATATAACAAATATATAAAAAAATAATAAGCAAACACATTAACTATTCGAACGAAAATAGTCCAAAACTTTCCTTTTAAAGGAAGCTTTCGTACAAGATGCCCTTATCTCTATTGGCAAGTCATTCCAGAGCCGCGTTGCCCGAAGTGTGAACGACCTGGACAAAAATTTGGAACGATGCAAAGGAGTATGAATACGGAGACTTCCTGATGAGCGAAGGGAACGATCATGGGTTTCGGACAAAAATTTAAATTTATCTTTTAAATAAGAAGGGGACATGGGGTTATTGATGATATTAAAGAGTGCACAAAGAAGTCTAGCGTTTCTACGTTGACGTATAGGGAGCCATTTAAGTTGCACCCGAAAAGTGGAAATGTGGTCGTATTTACGGAGACTGTAGATAAATCGGATGCAATTATTTAAAAGTCTGTCTAATTTATTTAGAAGAGTTTCAGAGAGGTCTGGATAGCAGATATCAGCGTAATCAATAATGGGTAAAACAAGAGTATTTATAAGAGAAAGTTTTGTTTTAAAAGGAAGAAAGTACTTGAGGCGATATAAGCTCCTCAGAGAACCGATAACCCTGCTACTTATCTCAGAAATATGAGTTATCCAGCTGAATGTCGAGTCCAAATGTAGACCCAAATTTCTGACTGAGCTACTGTACTTCAAAGGATAACCTTCAAATCGTACAGGTTCCAAATTGTCAACACTCAGCCTGGATAGATACCCAGAGCTACCCACAATAATTGCTTGACACTTAGAAGGGTTGACAGCTACCCAAAATCCCTTGACCAAAGAGATATACGTTCTATATTCGCATTCAATTCCGCTATCACATCAGTCAGCTCATCCCAACGGCCACTCGCATACAACTGAAGATCATCTGCGTACAAATGATACGAGCATTTTATATGTGAGGTGATTAAATTAATAAAAACAGAAAAAAGTAAAGGTGATAGTATTCCACCTTGAGGCACACCGGTCGATAAGTCCAGCCAGTTTGATCTATTAGAACCAATGTTAACACATTGTTGGCGACCACGAAGATAAGAAGAAAGCCACTCAACGACCATTGAATCCAGGCCAAGTTTAGACAAACCTGCCAGCAAAAGATCGTGATCAACTGTATTAAAAGCATTAGAAAAATCCAAAAGAACGAGAACAGTAATTTTAGAGTTCTCCATTGCTTCCCTTATATCATCAGTTACTTTAACAAGAGCAGTAGAAGTGCTGTGAGCTGATCTAAAGCCTGATTGAAGAGGGTTTAGTAACTTGTGTTTGGCTAAGTGAGAAGACAGCTGCTTAAGTACACAGGCTTCGGTTACCTTAGACAGGAAAGGAAGGATAGAAATGGGTCTTAACTGGCTGGGAGAGGTAGGATTTGATATTTTCGGAAGTGGATGGACAAGAGCTTTGCGCCAAATATCAGGAAAAGATCCAGTCTCTAAAGAGAAATTTATAATGTGTGTGATAATGGGCAGCAAAAGTTCCAACAATGGGAAGATCATGATACGACTAATACCATCGATACCGGTGGCCTTGGACGTTATGGATAGGATGTGCTTCTTAACTTCATCTTGAGAAATGGGGACAAAACTAAAGGAATCGATATTCGGGAGGGAAGTGAAGCCAAGTGACTTAGAGTATTGGCCTTAGTATGCGTATCAAGGCGGGGTAAATCAGTAAAATGCTTATTGATATCATTGGGAGCCATGGATAAAGAAACATTATTGGACTTGCATTTACCGATACCTAAAGATTTAAGAAATTTCCATACCTTAGGAGCCGAAGAGTCGACGATTTCACTATGAATGAAGCGGCGCTTTACATTACGAATAAGTTGATTACAACGATTTCGTGCTGTTTTATAACGGAGCCAGTTTTCCTCAGACTTTACTCTGCGAAACAAGGCAAAAGCCTTATTACGCTTTAACATAGCACTACGTACTTCAGTATTCAGCCAGGGAGCAGGGGGACGCCTAATACGCACCGGGTGTAAAGGAGCATGGATGTCATACAAATTTAAAATATGATCATTGAATATATTTATTTTAACATCAACTGAATGCGAACAGAACAAAGGAGACCAGTCAATGGCTGTAGCATCCCGCATCAAACCATCCAAGCAAATACGACCGTAGCTCCTTAGCTCCACTATTCGGGACTGGTGCTTGGGGTATTTTAAGGCATACGATAAATAAAGAAGATCATGCCTGGAGAACCCAGGCGCCGAAAGTTGACCATAAGAAGAGATAAGTTCAGTATTTACAGAAAGAATGTGGTCAATCCATGTGTCACGAGCATCAATGTTATGATGGGTGGGCAAAAGAGTAAGATGAGAAAGTCCAACAGATTTTAAAATATTAAGGAAATTGCCAGAGAGAGAAGAAGACAAAGAAAGATCGGTATTAAAGTCACCCATTATAATAACGTGAGAAAAATCAGAACATACCGACTCCAACGCATATTCTAATACGGCGAGATAATCAACGGCTGGAGGACAGTAAACTACACCAAGCAGGACACTTGTACCCCCAATGCTTATATCTAAAAATAAAAACTCGGCAGAGGCTGAGTAAGAAGACGGTGAGGTAGCAACAATTTTAAATGAGATATCAGATCTAAGATATATAGCGACTCCACCCCCACCCTTTCCAATCCTGTCGTTGCGAATGAGAACAAAACCAGGCAAACTGTACGCTGCAGAGGGCAAGCAAGGCTTCAACCATGACTCTGACACTAAAACCGCACTGACAGTATTGGATGAAAAACTATCAAGTAAGTCCGAATAATGTTTAGGTATGCTCTGGGCATTTATATGACATACGTTTAAGTTTCTTTTATTCGTATAACACAAGGCTAACCTCTCACCGAGCGTTTTAGTATCCCCATCAATAAAGGCATCATTGTTGCAAGATCCAAAAGATTCAAATGATGTGTTTGCAGAAAGAAAGCAATCTTCATCAGAGGACTGCATAATTATAAAATGTATATATAATTATATTAAACTAATTCTACTACTAACAAAACTTAAAAGTAAACCTATTAAATCACCAATAATGGACTTCAAATGTATTGCAGGTTGGAGATTTCGGTCTAGCGAGAGAGTACGGTCCCCTGCGTCAGTACACGCCGTGGTAGTGACGCTGTGGTATCGGGCGCCTGAGTTGTTACTATGCAGCAAAGAATATTCCACGCCCATAGACATGTGAGTGTCGGATGCATTTTTGGAGAATTCGTCTCTATGCACCCACTGTTTCCTGGCAAATCGGAGGTGGACGAGTTAAATCGGATATTTACGGTAAATATAATTACATCATTTATATTTGCGTATCGTAAATAACTTTGACAAATATAACGGTAAAGACGATATAAGAGCAAGCTTAAGAAATCGGCTATAGACCCTTGGGGTAAAACTACACTTTGTTGAAAAGAACTTGTGAACATGCTTGTGATTTCAATAGCTCCAATAATATTGAATTAACCATAATTTATAATGTTATAGGACCTGGGCACGCCTTCAGAGCAGTGTGGCCAGGGTACAGCGAGCTGCCGCCGGTACAGCGTATGACGTTCGCGGAACACCCACCAGGCCGTTTGCGTACTCGCATCGGCTCGGACCTTCTCTCTGAGCACGGCATGACTTTACTTCACGGTTTTCTCACATACAACCCAGCGAAGCGGCTCACGGCTGAAGCTGCGCTTGATCATCCTTATTTTAAGGTTAGATAAACCATCATTTTAATCTCTAGGCTAGAATCTTTGTATAGTTTTATATATGTATTTCAAATGTGTGTAGAAGGATTTTCCTCAAAAATATAACTTATAACAGCTATTTTCAGTAAACCTCTTATGGAAACAGTAAAATAAAAATGGCGAGTGTTGGTCGACTTTGAAATGTTTTTAAAGGGATACAACACATAACTTTTGATACCCAAGTCACCCTCGTCTGCTTTTGGTACATCTAACCGATAAGCAAATGCCAACACGTATATGGAATAAAAATAGTACGCCATCTAGACCCTTACTAAGCACTAGCCTGTAATATGGGTACTATAGTTTACCGTTGTTTAGTGTCCATATTACAGGCGAATGCTTAGATTGGGTGTAGATAGCGGAAACATACTTTTTTTTAAGGTAAATTAATACTTATTATACATCAATACACCTAGACCAATACAAACAGTTATGTTACATGCACACAAATGTTTGTACTGACCAGGGATCTAACCCGGAGCCCTTGGTGTATTAGCGATTGTCTCAACATTACACCAAAGGGGTCGTCAAATGTTTAGGCCCTAAACTTTAGGGTAATGTATAAGTATCAACAGGAGTTTTACTTAGTGCTGTTATAAGTGTTCGCACATATTGAATCAAAAGTAAGGTAAAGAATCAAATCGAGTAAAAGTAATACGAAAATTTTTATTTTTCTCCTGACTTTTAGTTACATTGGCAATGGAAGTGTTTGAATTTGTTTTAATAAATATAACTTCATTGGGAAAATATTAGCAGTTTAGAAGCGTCTGAAGTGTGAATAATTACGATAAAATTAATACATTATTGCAGGAACACCCAGTAGCAATAGAGCCTGCGATGTTCCCCACGTGGCCAGCCAAGTCCGAGGGCAACCGGCGCTCCACACATAGCCCGCGTCCGCCGGCAGGGGGCGCCGCCTACGCGCACTACTCGCGCGCCGACTCTGACGAGGCACTCGGCTTCCAGCTACACCAGCGATCGCTCAATGTCGCACCGGGATTCTCGCTCAAGTTTTAACATGATACTGGTATGTTACCCACGCCAGATTGTAAAAGTAAACTGTCAGACAACTGTGCTACTTTAGTGTAATGTTTTGTAAAATTTGGTCCTGTTTTGCATTAAGAAATATGTCTTACAAATATAATTGATTTTTATATATATATATTTCTTTCACACGTAGACAGCTGAATATTCACAATGCATCAAAATTAATAATATCTAACTTTGGACTAGTTCTTCTGTCTTGCATATTGTCCTTTACAAAGAGGTACCCTGTGTAGGCATGTAAACCTCTTTTATTTTTTTATTGTTGGGTGTATTGTAACAGTTTCCAATGCTTGAAAGCAGTAGTAGGCTTCATTATCAGCATATAGTTAATTCTGTTACTTTTAATTTGTTTTAATGCTACAGTTCCAATTCGATCTGTGAATATCTCCTGTTAATGCAGTATCAAATTTATCTAATAATAGATCAGTAATAGATCACGCCCATGTATTGTTTGTATTTAAACAAGTTCAATTGAGTGAAAGATGTACCAATGACTTTAAATAGCTAATAGACTGACTGTTTTGAACCCTAAGATACTTCAATATTGTTAGTATAGGAGCAGATCTGTTGATTTAATAATCGGTTATTCATCAAATTGAACCCTAAAATCAGTAAAAGTATAAAATTAAAATAGAATAAGGAACCTGAAATATTTCATACAATAAAGACTGGTCAAGAAACATAGATTTCACTTATGATAAATCGTAAACTAGATAATGCAAAGTCGCCTTTACCCCAATTGTTAAAATTTCAACTCTGTCATTTTTATATTATTTATTAAATGGAAATAGTCCAAACAATGTTTATTTTAAAAATAAACTGATTTGTCTTTTAAGCAAACCGTTTTCAGGATACATATATTAATATATATAATATAATAAAACGAGTGATTATATGTATTAATCTCTTATGCATTACATAGTTATATAATAATATTACCTTCTAGCCGACTTTTATAATAAAAACACTGTCCCTAAAAACAAGCTTGTAAATAAAGTGATATTTTTACATTAAATAGTAAAATCCAAATATTCACGTTAACATGTACCTATTTTAATAGTTGATTTTGACTGCAAGAAAAGCCAGCAGTTTAATGCGTTCTGAAATGTCTTATGAGTAACTTACAGAAAGCTAATCTTGCAATAAATTGCTCTTGTGTAAAACAATTTGAAATATAATTATTGTAATAATACTTCAATCGAAAATATGTAAATACTTTTAATGGTGAACCTCAACCTGGGTTAAAATAGTTGTAAATTGTCTAGATTAGGTTAGCTTAGAAATACATATTATGGTACAATAATTATGTTTTGACAAAATGGTTGTTTTTTATTTAATATTCCCATTCCTTTTTTGTTACGTAACTTAAATGAAGTGCTAACGGCGGCCTGAATCGTTCATTCCCTTGGGAAGGCCAGCAGAGAGTTGATGAGGTCCGCGTTGCGCTTCCAGGTTCGGTACTTGGTGTTGATAAGTGCATTAGTCTCAATCTCCGTCCTCCCGGTTTTATCTCCTTTGTATGCATCGATCATGGAATTAATCTTCTTAATATACTGAAATGTTTTTAAAATATATTAAAGGTTTTTACATATATTATACATCATGCCTTCCTTGATAAAAAAGAACCAGTAGTTCCTTAGATTAGCTCTCTGGCTTTATAATATTAGTAGTATAGATTAGAGACGCTGTGTGGAAAAGATGAAGTTATACATTTTATGTATAGCTGCACCTCTATAGAAATGTAGGGAAAAATAAAATCTTTTTATTTTCAAATAGAACCCGCTCAAATTTATTTTTACTTCATACGACTATTTCACGACTATTTTTTTGGCACAAACTTAAATTGGAAAATCATAGTTGTTTCCGAGTAATTTGAAGATTTCAAGTGTCCAAGGCATAATCCTCACCGAGGTTCCCTTATATCTCGGGAACCGCTTGAGGACTATTTCTCAAATATGGCATATCATTGCGACTATTTCATGATTTTTTTTGGATCCTGATTCGATACGTTTACCGTTTGCGTGCTCCAGAGGCGAGGATTATGGCTTGAACGTCAAGTTGTAATCCTCACCTCTGGTGAAACTATAGTAAAAACTCCGAAACTTTAGTGGTACTATTTTTTTTTTACTTATGCGACAACGACTATTTCAGCGTATTTTTGGGCGTTGTCAATACTCGTTTTTATTGAGATTATAAATATGCGGATAACAGCTTGAACCACACCCTCACATGGCGTATTGAATATTGTATTGAGCATTTCGCAATTTCGGAAGTAGGAAGCTGTGCAGACTATTTGACATAAACAGAAAAATCTTGTAGTATTTTTGGGAATCTACCCCAACCCTACTTCAACTCTTTAAAAGAGGTGAAATTTTTCAGGAGACATCGCAGTTTTCAAGGTAGAAAGCTCAAATCGATATTACTTAAGTACCAAAAAAAATAGACTTATAATTTATAATTCTGTTTTGGAAATCTTCCTCAGCCTTTAACATAGGATGTGTATGTGGAGGGACTAGTACAAGTTCGCAATAAAACTCAACATTTAGCAGTCATAAATATTTTTTTTGTAAAATGATCGAGAAAAATTATTAAAACAAATTATAGTTGTCCATCAGAACCGCTTTGCTTTATTTCAGTTTTCTAATAGACAAACAAATTGTAAACTTTTAAAATAAATATCTACTACACCAATGATGTGAAAAAGTATAGATTCGTAATATGTTAACAAAACAATAGAAAAATTTGTTCCGAATGCAGTGACAGCACACATACACATATTTCGAATGAGCGTACATTCACCTAAACAAATGAGTACAAACTGTACTCTCTTCGGCGGTTCGTTTTTGAAGCACGGATGGCGTATCTTTATATATACAGAATATCATTGTACTACACTAGACAATAGGAATAACAGTACGATAAATTACAAGGTTTTTTAATGTGGTCACCCAATTTACAGAACACATGACGAACCATTTAGTGTAGCGGCTGAGACGTCGGCTGCTACACCAAGGGGTTCCGGGTTCGATCCCCGGGCAGTACAAACATTTGTGTGCATGAACATGTCTGTTTGTAATGGTCTGGGTGTTTTCTATGTATATTATGTATGTATTTACAAAAAAAGTTAATGGATGACGATATCGTCATTGTAGCAGAGTCAACGGAAGAGCTTGTTGAGATGCTGAACAGCCTAAATGAGACTTCCAGACGTTTTGGGCTTGGCATGAATTTGGACAAGACGATAGTAATGTTCAATAGCTATGTCATGCCACAACCAGTAAACGTCGGTGGCGTCCTTCTTGAGGTTGTGCAAGAATATATTTACTTGAGCCAAATTTTTCAACTTGGCCGGCACAATTTTGAGAGGGAAGCTAGTAGGAGGATTGCGTTGGGCTGGGTGGCATTCGGCAAGTTACGTCAGGTCTTCACGTCGGCGATTCCGCAATGCTTAAATACAAAAGTCTTTGAGCATTTTGTCCTACCCGTACTAACATACTATTACTATCCACTGACTATGGGATTGGTTCACAAATTTAAATTACAATGGAACTTGATGGATGGATGGAATGGAGTCTCTCTTAAAGATAAAAATAGAAATATGAAAATACTAAAGTTACCGACATAGCAAGCCGGATCAGGAAGTTGAAATGACAGTGGGCTGGTCATGTATGTCGCAGAACCGATGGCCGTTGGAGCAGACGAGTTCTGGAGTGGAGACCACGTCTTGGCAAGCGTAACCGACCGACGACTTGCGAAAGGTCGCTGGTGGAGGCTGGATGCGAAAAGCGGAGGACTTGGATATCTGGCGCAAATTGGGGAGACCCATGTCCAACAGTGGATTGCGATAGGTTGAAGAGAGAAGTTTTTAGTAGTAGCACAGGTAAATGTAATACATAGATTACAAGCACTCCAACCAGATGGATCTAAGGCTGCAAGGTGGCGGGTAGCAGATGGATGTCCATTATTAGGCTTTTGATAGGTACATTGATGATTTGGTGCTTCTAGCTAGTCTACCTGTATTATTGACTTACCTCCTTGTCACTGATATAAGGTATTAACTCTGGATCTCTATTATTTGCATAGTCATAATCTATGTTTTCTGCGGAACTACGTCGGGCAAGAGCACTGCGATCACTAACAGGGATACGACAGGCCACACTGCTCCCATCATTCTGTATTTCAAACACTATTTTTATATTTGTTAGGCATATTTATTTAACGGTGCATTATCAAACACTACTTTAGCACGTGTTATTAGCTGTCTAATTAAATTGAAACATGAAACAGATCCGAAGCGCTATTTATCAGTGGTTCTAGTACATTACGTTTGCTGAGTGCAAAATAATAAGGGATTAGGGTAGCTTATTGGCACGCCGTGTGGGAGTCATATTAATTGGACAGCAGAAGTTTAAAGATAAAAATGTTATCACAAAATTGCTCTTCTTGTAGTTACTTACTTTTGATTTTTCACATAAAAAGTATAAATGAAAGTTCTATTCTGTATTTTTATGGAGCTAATCTACGCAATAAACACATAATTAGGTGGTTTGCATAATTATGTCGTAGCTCTAAGCTTTCACTTTCACGGTTTTAGTGAGCCTAATGTAGCCTTTGTAGTTATGCTATTATCTAGTCATTGCAAATTTGTGGTGCTCATGAAGTAGACTTCTGTTCAGTATGGGCCATTTAAAATTAATGCTATTCTTCAATATTTTTTTATAAAATTTCAATGAATTTATTCAAATTATTAATTCAAAATCGAAAATTTTAAGTATCTAATGGTCCTTAGGTGATCAAGCAATAGAAATTAATTTAATTATAGTAGTCAGACTATCTTACCTTGTTTCAAAACTTATAAAATTTACCCAAACACTAAGCACAACAGCGGAACTGTATACGTCTGCCGTCGACTCGGCTGTGTCGTGCGGAAAACAGAAAAAACATTGTAGGGTGGACGATCTAAACACGGAATGGGGGTGAGTTTCCCAGTGGGCGCGCACCCTTGCGGAATGCCATCCCACGGAGAGTTGCGCCGGACAGCTGCCAAGGGTTGTAAACGCCGCTCGCATCGCGCTTGACATCTCGTGAACTTTACGTCACTTTTATTATTACGAATGAGTGGGCATCGGGAAAAATAGATACCTACTTTATTTGCTCTAAACATGACCGATTTGGTTTAATTCTTGAGAGGTCCTACACAAAAGTTTACGGTTATAGGAGTACCTACCTTCCTAGATTAAAAGAAAGCAATGTTGTCTTAGGATGGCGTACCTACAAGCCATATATGCAGAAAAGCAGAACATACCGTGTTTTGTCTAAGCAACTTTAAAAAAATATTATTTGATACTTACATACATTCTTATTATTTTTGCTGTAAGCAGTGATTTTTTTTAAATAGATGTGAAATAGTATCACTGTATATCCAACTCTTAATCTTTGTGCACGACTATATAAAGGAAACTAACTTTTTAGTCGCTACACTACGCTTAATTATAGTCGAAGGAAGTGTATCTGTAATTTTTGTACAAACTACAATTTCGTGGGATATTGATGTTGAACATAATAGGTTTTTATACGAACTTTACTATCTACTTTCTCAAATAAATAGATTCTTCATAAAACATTTTATTTTAATGAATTCTAAATATCGTTATTATGTATTTTTTCAATTATCATTAGTTCTTTTCCGCGCTGCGACTGTGTTGCAACCATTGCTGCATTTCTTTTATCTGTTTTTGCACGGCTTGGCGAGCGGTCCCGCCTGCGCTTGTGTATTGCTCCACACTCGCTTCCCATGAAAAAACAGCTTGCAATTCTTCTTCCGATCCGAATTCAGGGCTATAATAAGAACAAGTAATGTTATTAGTTGCAATGAAATATTTAACTAACAAGTATAATTATGCGTGTAACGTCTAGTTACTCCGAGACTGCAACAGGATCGAGCGACGCTTCGAAAATTTAAAATTCAACATACAGTAAAACATTAGAGAGCATTAGCATTTAAGAAAAATATATACCTTATTAACATAAACGCTTACATTCTTAGCCAGCATCACATTTTAAATAGAACTTCATCATCAGCTCATTAAATGTCCCCACCGAGGGGCACGAGCCTACCCGTATAGGGCGATTAGGCCTTAGTCGTCCATGCGGGCCACAGCGGATTGGACGACTTCACACACAACCTTTGAATCTCTTCGCAGGCGTGCATGAAGGTTTCCTCACGATGTTTTCCTTCACCGTAAGAGCGGCGGATAACGTACATATAATTTCGAAAATTCGAAAACACATTGGTACGTGGCGGGATTTGAACCTCAGCCCTTCTGGTAGGAGGGCAACAGTCTACACCATTGAGCCACCGACAAAATAGAACTTATTAGTTCTGTATTATGGATATTACTCGTACCTACGCACATACGAGATTTCTGCTATGATTAGACCAACGACTACACTAGAGGGACAAAAGGCACTGATCAAATAGACGGGATTACTATCCACACGGTATATTCAGTAAGGCTACTTCGACAAAGAACATCGAGGGTGATCTTATATTTAACCAAATCTTCAGTTTTCAAACAGTTTCCTTCAGTCTATTCCAACTTACCTACCAGCCATAAGTTTCCGTTAATTTTACTCCAGATAGTTACCGACACTGATCCTCAAATCAACACACACACACTGTAGGTACTGGAAGAAGTTGGCCGGTCTCGTCTACAGGCGGTCTGATAGTTGATAAGACTATATGAGTGGAGACCTCGTTTGGGCAAGTGTAGGCCGTAGCGTAGAACGTCCTACTGCGCGATAGACCGACGAAAGGCTTTAGATAGATGCAGGCAGTCCAAGACTGGTAGGTATAATATGCGCTCTATAGGAGGGCATCAGTCGACGCTGGTGGGCTGATTGGTTGACTGATTCAACAAAATAAGATAACAATACTTAACCATCACTAGGCTAGGCACTAGTAACGAATATTAGCGAGCTCGATTATAGTGATGGGTGGGTGTTATACCATATGGCAACGTATTCGCTGTGCGGCATTTTCTGCAAGTCTACTTGTAGAGCAGCAGCGCGGCGCAGTACCGAGCCGACGATATGGTGCGCGCTTCGGAAAGGTACTCCGCGTCGGACCAGAGCGTGCGCGAGGTCTGTCGCTAGCATGCCTGGCTCTAACGCGCTTAATGTCTTTGCGGCATTTACCTATATAAAATAATAGTGTAGTAGTAAGCAATAAAAAAAGGAAAAAAGAAAGTTGAAGAAGGAAGTAAAGCAAGAGTGGTGCACACTGTGGGTGCAAATGTGGTACACTTGTGGATTTAAAAAAATAATAAATAAAGCACCTACATTGGAACACTAATTTTCTACATAGGTTAATTTGTTTATTTTAATTCTTAATAATGTTCAGTAAATTGTATCTATAATTTACTATAGGTAGATAATATTGACAGCACAAAACGATTTCAATATACATTACAATTGCCTCTCTCTCTCTAGTTGCTTCTTCTGCTTATGAAGAATGAGGATACGAGTGTCAAGTCAGAGTAATTGCTAGGGCTGCTTTTCGTGAGGGACTCTCACGGTTATTATTTAAGTATCTTAATATTACATAGGTACCTATCGAAAGTTATTACATCTAACTTTACTTCGTGCAACGCTTTAAAACCGTGCTGCCGAAATTATATATGATTCATTGATCGACTATGCTGATCATACTGAACCTGTGAACTACGCGAGTGGCCAAAATTGATACACGCCATATATTTTTGACGTCTTCAATCTTGCGGTTATATTAAGTAAATTGAGGCCATTGAATGATTTGTATATTTTTTGATACGTAAGATTTTTAAAAGGTATTTAAAATCCAGGTAGATAAATAAAACTAGGCTTCGTAGGTTACTTACTTCCATTGTAGCAACGGATCCAATAACAACCTTTAGGCAGTCTAGCAGCTTGTCATAAGACCGAAAAAGGAGTTCTTTGTCAGATTGAAGGTCTTTGTTATAGCTACTTGGAAGACCCTTCAAAAGGCAGTTGAATGCCACTGAGGTGCCAAGCATAAGACCGGCGGCACCACGGACCAATTCCAGGCCGTCCGGGTTTCGCTTTTGCGGCATCAAGCTTGAACCAGTGGAGAACTGGTCGGAAAAACGAACGAAACCGAACTCTTGGGAACTGTAGATGATCAGATCTTCGGCAAGCCTACTGAGATGTGTGCTGCATAATGATGCCCAGTTGAGAAATTCGACTGAAATACAAAGGAGATACGTAGGCGTAAGGAGTTGAATTAACCGCAAAGTCAATTTCGTTGTTCGTTTTATTCAAATTTTTATTTATTATTATAAAAAAATTTAGTCCTATATAAGTATTTACCTTTGTGCTATATGTTTTATTGTATTGCTTATAGTGAATTAAATAAATGCACTTAAAAAGTCCCCAATGCCTTTAGGCTTCAGGAATCGGGCGGTATAGAACCCTAATAGAACCCGTCTTTTCACAAACTATGTGACTGCCACAGAAAGTAAAAACTTTGTATGCAGTACCTCTATACCTACATTTGTCTAGATTTTGATTTCAACCTTTTATGTTGAACCATTGCGTGAAAGCATGCTTGATGAGAAGGGCTTGGGAAGAATATAAGCTTTTCTAGCACACGTTAAAGCTCTAGAAAAGTTACAATAAGCGAAAATTAACTGCCTGCTTAAATTTCAAAATCACCTACCCTGTATAAGTACAATCTCACCAATATGATCTCTAGAGCTGACGGCAAATATTGAATTTTGTGTGATGTCCTCAAAACCCAAATCGTGTGCTAATCTCTCGCGATCGATGGGCAGAGCGCAACCAGCCAATGCCCCACTGCCCAGGGGGCACCGTGACAATCTACCTCTTTGTTCCTCCAGCCTTGTGACGTCATCACGAAGTGGCCATGAATGACTAAAAATTTAAATAAAATAAACGCTTTAGGTATTAAGTAATGAACGGTTTAGTTATTGAAGTGCAGCTCTGCTTCATCTTTTGTGGTATAAAAAACATCCACCAGGAAGCTGGCTATTTTCCGGGTTGTCTGGACACTCAGGGTATGCATTGCTTATCTGCATATATGGAGTGCACGCCACTTCAGCTTCAGCCAAAATCTTTAGACGTTTCTAAGTACCGACGTAGATTAGCTCTTAACTATTCAATTGTGTTATGAATAACAATATACCCTACCTACCTATCTGTTAAATATTTTAAAATAGTTTGTTAAACCTATCAATAGTACCTAAGTCTTTAGAAGGCATAAAAAAATGTGCATAAGGTACCTATAGCAAAAGAAATCTTTTAACAAAATTATGATGTGAGAAAAAGTCAATGGTAAAAATAATCATGCCTTATTCTCTGTAAAGTTTCACGATATGAAAGGAAACACGTTCCCATTCTGATATACCTAATGACTTCACTATATTTTTCTCGTGTCTTCTTACCTTAAGAGGAAATGACTCCAACGTATCGGCTGTGCACGCTGCAAATGTGTGTACCCCGGAGCAATTATGTCTATTTCATCTTGAGCTCTCTTCACTAATACCTGGAAAGTTTAGAATTTTATTAGAATTAATAATGAGATATCTATTATATATCTATCAAGAGGCCTGCCTTCAGCTGTACCTAACGCCAAAAACTGGCAACCTGTTAAAACATATTATTCCTATGCCAAAAAGGAGAATTAGGCAGAAAGTAGGCAGAAATAACAAGAGGCTAAGCAATTTTATGGAATATCTAGAATGCAATATACCTATTACTGAATTCATGCAGGTAATGCCGAAAAGGATTATCTTATGATTTAAATTTGGTGTCGGATTTGTAATGTAGGGACCTAATACCTATGTTGTAAGTTTGTTAGTATTTCGTGGCAGAATGAGAATAATGCGTAGACTGTCCTCGGAGGTAGGATTTAATACGTTGTCGGTAAGCAATGTCGACATTTCGGATTACCAGGGTAAGTTGGAGAAAAACGTTACGCGGCGGGTCCACGGATATGCAACCCCATAAAATGCATATTACTTATTATTAATACGTGTACGACATAATTATGCTGTTTGCAATGTTGACGTTCCGTGGAACCGTAATACGAGTAAGTACGTTAAGAGTGTTCCTTGACAGTCCAAATAGGTGTGACTGCTTTAGCTGTCAAGATCATCAGCGACAAGTTAATGTAAAAAAAGCGTTGAGACCTAAGCTAAAATAATGCATATTAGTAGTTCCGAGATTTTCAAGAGTATTGCGTAGACTTGGAAGTGAGACTATGTGCCCAATGAAGTTGTAGTCAAAATGAACTTTTCGTAGATGATGATCTCCGAAAAGTTCATCAGAAAATAAGAGATGGGACCCAAATATAGTTACGTTGTTTGCAGCAATATTGGGATTTTATAATACCGAGATAAGTTCGTTAAGGGTGTTGCGCAGACGGTCCGAGGAGTTGAGCATCCAGAGCCTAGTGTCGGTGGCGGACTGGTCGTTGCGGCTGCGCGCCGTGTGCAGCCGCAGGGCGGAGTCGCCAGCGGGCGCCCGAAGCCGGCGCTCCACCACCGAGTGGATGTCTTCCTCAGGATCTTTCAATCGGCCATTCTTTTCTAACTCTTCTTGAATGTCCTTCTCCACCTGTATAGATTTTGGTATTAAGTAAATTCATCATGTTTTCGATAATTAGACAACTTTACTATTCTGTAAAAAAAATTCAGGACACTGAATTTTATTTGCAATATCAGGTATTTCATTTCCGCTAGTAAACAAAGTGTAGGTTGTTAATAAGTTTTCGCTTTGGCCTTTTATTAGTAGTAGGTAGCTATTTGTAGATATTTCATTCTAATGAATTTTAATGAGCTTAAACTTAATTAAGAGGATATCATATAAAAGTAAAACCCCTAAGATATACCTTATTAAGCCCTTCTTGTATGGTATGCTCATGCTGCGGGACGAGATGACCGCTGCGACAAAGCTCACGAGCCCAGCTACGGCTGCCTTCGATATCCTCTCGCCATAACCGGCTGTCGATTGCCAGAGAATCGTTCAATCTCCGTAATACCGCCGATGGCTCTTCTTCGAAACAACCACCCCATAATTGATATCTGTCCTGTCAGATGATTTGCTTGTAAGTACCTTAATATGATTATTTTCTTGCTTCTGCTCTCAGGTGGTTGCATTGTAGGTAATGCACATAAGTCCTTGATTTGAGTCGCAAGGAATCTTATTTTTTTTAAAGTAATTGAGATCTAAGGAAGGCATATTCAAACGGAGTTAAATTAATTAACCAGCTTTTATCGTCTCAATATAGTGCAAAAGTTTATATAGGTAGTATGGCTTAGGAGAGTGGAACAGTAACAACTAACAACCCCGCAGGCAAAATACCCTATTGTCAAATCGTATTGAATTTACACTAAATTTATCTAAGTATCCGTAATTTGGAATGCTGGCCCATAAGCATCATCGATAGTCACAGCGATCGTCATCAGTCATCTTTGTACATCTAATACCTAATGCAGCACATTATTACTATCACGTTACTTCAATGTTTAAGAAAACGTAACGGAAAATAAAACGAAGCCTTCTGATTTACTGAAAGTAATAGCGACATAACTTACAGAAGCCATGATATTGAAGAATGCTAAACTCTGATAGGTTTGTATCAACAGATACCTATCCACTGACTTAAGAACACTCATGTGATGAATATAGTTTTGTTTGTTTTGACAACTTCATTATCATTATGCATGGTTCTTATCTTCAAAGGTTAATATTTGTTAATAAGATGTCAGCAGTCACAAGTTGTTTGTTGCATGTAAGTATAAAATAAGCAAATAAAACATTCTGGGTAGTGTCAAAATAAATTCATGACAGTATTTGCATATACCTAATAATAAAGGAAGCGGCTATACGCAGGCCAGGGCAGTAGCTAATGAAGAAGGAACGCATGTAGTTCACACAGTTTGTCGAAAACGATGGGATATGAACATTTTTAGAAGAATAGATTGCTAACTTATCATATATCTCGAAGCGGAAAGCGCGTGGCTGCACTTTAATAATGATTAACTTAAAGCTTGCATGGTGGCCTATCACCAACTAAAGGTCTCTCCTCGCTGTAAATGACGCTAATTGATACATTGCCACTCTTGTAAATTAGAACTCCTGGACTAGATAGAGCCATTAACAATAGTGTCCCCCTTGAAAAAGCCGTGCCGGCTTGTTTGTGTTCATTAAATAATGTCTCATTCGGTGGGGCCGATTGTGATTGTAAGCACTTTGCTGCTAACATTCCACTACTTCTTCCTGGGGCATGATGTGGCCATGAGCTTCTACAAATATGAGAATATCTCCACAGAATTAATAATATTTCTCTTATTATTAGTTCTGTGGTTATCTCTCTCTTTCTATTCAACCTATAGCATTCCACCGCTGGACATAGGTCTCCTCATTTTGCACCAGATATCCTGGTCCCCTGCTTTTCTCAATCAGCCTCCACCAGCAACCTTTCGCTAGTCGTCAGAACAAAATTCAGTTTATGAAGTTTGGTGTGCTAATTCACGTGGATATTTCTTTCACATCGGTCATTTCGGACTATACCTGGATTTAGAATTAGTACGCTACGCTTAATATTATATTGCGTATTAGTTATTAGATAGTAGCATTTCTTGCATGATCACGGTCATTGCTATTAGGTAGTTATTTAAACTGATTTGATTTTAAGCTTTAATCTTCGAAATGACCCATATAAAATTACCCCTCTTTTAGGTATAGGAGACCGAATGCCAAAAAATAGAGCAAAACGCAGAAAAATGTTGAGTCCTAAATCATTGTTTCTACCGAAGTCAGAGAAAATAAGTAAATGGTTTCTACCTTAAAAATTGTGGAGTGCAAGGTAATGCACCATTCCATTACAAACTTTTACCATAATTTAGTGCGGGTAAATAATTTTTAGAGGTAATTTTTGATATTAATTTAATAAAACTTAGACTTAGAACGAATTAGTGTTCTCTGAAAAAGTTCTTATATTATTAGGATTTATTAAAAATTGAACTTTACCAAGCATGCACAAAGTCGTGGGTCTTTGTAGAAATTTTAGAGAACGAGATGTTGTAACCCTAGTTGTAACCGTATTTTCTCGGAAGAAAACGGTTCCTCGAACCAGTTTTAGTTGCAACTGGTATCGTTGCATCGATTCGCGTACTAACTTCTTAAAACTAGTTCCTCATTGCGACCGCCGACCAAGTCTGTAGACAGAGAAAAAAATCATATTTGTCTATGTCCAAGTCAGTGGACAAAATGTCATTTTGACGTGTGAGTGTAGTGTTTTGGTTTTGAGGTTATATTTATGACTGTTGTAATTTATTTAATATAAATTTTGCTATTAATTAATAGTAATATTTGATTGTAGTACAAGTAGTTCATTGACTAAGTACAAAGTTTCATAATGTTACATGCTCCTTATTAAGATAAATAATCATGACTGAAATCGAAAATCAAAGTACAAACACTGATATTTCAAAAAAAGAAACTAATTTTCATCAATATACCCTTTTTGATGTAACAGTTGATCCAGGATTAAAAGACGACGAGGGAAATGACATACCAAGGCCTTTTACTAAGAATCAGATGCGAAAATGGTTAAAAAAGGTTAGATGGGAAAACCATAAGGTGGGTAAAAGAGCTAAAGAAAAAGCTCGTGCAAAAGAGCGAAGAAGAGAGGCTCGAGAGGCTAATATTGATCTAGGGCCGAACAGAAAGGTATTAAAAAAGATGAAACTGGAAAGGTCCAAGCAAAGTATTGGTATCATTATAGATCTAAGTTTTGATCATCTTATGATGGAAAAAGATAGATTTAAAGTTATCAAACAAATTCTTAGATGTTATTCTATAAATAGAAGATCAAATACACCTTTACAATTCCATATCACAAGTTTTGGAGAAAAATCTAAAAATGACATTTCACGACATAATGGTTATGAAAATTGGGATGTAAGCAATCTAAAATAATATTTAAAAATTCTGTCTAGTGTAATATCGATCGGTAATTCTTTTTGTGTATTGGCAGGTAGAATTTCATGAGGAACCATATTTGGACCTATTTTCTAAGGATAAGCTTAACAAGTGAATCTGATAATGTTATTGAAAACTTTGAAGATGATACTTACTACTAATTGGAGGATTAGTAGATCATAATCAGCATAAATAAGTATTCTTAGGTAATTATTTTATAGGCAGCAATGCCAATTGTGTTGGTCTTTGTTATGAGCAAAAGTTATCATTTACTGTGCATTTTCCATATATGGTGTTGCATTAACTGTTTCAGTCATAATGCTATGTTGGTGTACATTTATCATCAGTGCAGTCTAAATTGTCCACTGTTGAATGAAGGCCTCACCGAATGATTTCACAAAGAGTGATCCCTAGCAGTTGACATCCATCTGCTACCCATCGCTATAACCAGATCAAGATATCCATTAAATAGTTACTTTGTATATTGCACTTTTATAAGAAGAATTTTGAAAAAAAAAAAACAGTTGTTCTTTGTCCACCTGCATGGTAGCTTACTGCTCAATCTCCCAATGACTATGCTGTGCGGGAAAGCCTGTGCCTTGAAGTGGGCCTATAGGCTGAAGATGATGATGAATTGTTCACTAGATACTGTTACAAGTGTAATAAGTGGATTTTTCTTCTATGTGTGGGCATCAGAGGGTGAATGGGCAAATTATTGTAATAAGTGTTAGGAACACAGACAAGGCAGAATGTTTGTGTACAGACATGCTGTTTTACTTTTATCAGTTTTATATCAAAGTGATAATCATCATGATAAGCGATAAATAAAATAAGGGAGACTTATGTCCTGTAGTGAACCCATTAAAGGTTGAAGAGTGAGAAAGTGAAGCAATTATGTTTTTTTCGTTTGGGTTTTTTTCTAAATTTCAGGGTTTATGCTACACAATAGCGACGGAGCAAGGCATAAGACATGGACAGCTGCCTTTAAATAAGTATGTGAATATGAAAACAAGGAAAGTTTTAACTATAGATCATGGTAAATACATTTTTCATGAACAATTGTGACTTAATAAGTCAATCGCCAAATTTGTAAATAATGATAGGTAT
>PQWD01010256.1:0-24924 GCA_019425675.1 Leucinodes orbonalis
GAGTGAGTGAGTGAGTGAGCTGTCTGTCAGAAATGCGAAACTTGGTTTCGCTTAACGTCGGAACTAAATGACCTACAGACTTGAAAATTTTGGATTTAAAGTAATTATTATATCTTACTAGATGGACGAAAATTTCAGCGCTCTGTATTATCCAAGTTCTCAAAACGGGGCCTGAAAATGCGGCGAAATGGATCCTGTTAAGGATGGTGCGGCAGTGTTTGCTTCGCGCTCGACTTGGCGAGGGCACTGCCGTGCCCCCAGATTGCTAAAATTTAAAGAAATATTTATTCATCATATTTATCAAAGTTTTCTGTCACTTTTTCAATATTTTCAATCACTGTTTACAGGGACTTCCACAGGCAAAATTGTGACGTAAACCTCGTTGATCACGGGTTCAATATAAAACACTAATTCGATACCCCAATATTACAAAATAATCTGTGCTTCCACGAAAGTTTCACCAGTTTATTATTATTAGGCTTAGACTTGGCTGTAATAATAGAACCTTATATGTGCCATAGTACTAATGTAACATCTAACAGGTTTAAACATAAACAAAACTCTGACCGTCAGCCAAATGGGGGTACTACTCTTAGACGCTGTTTGTCTTTTGCGAAGTGTTTAATTTGTGATAATAATAAATTAGAGGCGACCCTTTATATAGGCTACATGTCTACAGATGTTCGAAGTACAAACGTTGTTACCTTGGAGATTTTGCATTTAGCCATACCTATATTTGGTTTGCGAGTGAGCTGAACGTGCCCAAATAAGCTATTTGACAAAAAATCGGATAAATCGGAGTCAAAGTAACGGATTGGCTGAAGCTTTCAATGGTTGTAAATTATACGAACGTTGTGTTTGCGATTTATCGCAAGATCGCGGTTTATCGCAAAATCGCGGTTTAAAAGAAAACGCAGATCAGGCGGCCATTCAATTGTATGTTTTTACGCTACATAATAGATTGTGGGAAAGATTTGGGTAAATTCTCAATCACACCTATTTCTACCGCCGTAATTAGTTGTCGGTGGCTCAGTGGTGTGGACTGTCGCCTTCCTACCGGGAGGGCTGAGGTTCAAATACGACACGTACCAATGTATTTTCGAATTTTCGAAAAATATATGTACGTTATCCGACGCTCTTACGGTGAAGGAAAACATCGTGAGGAAACTTCATGCACGCCTGCGAAGAGTTCGAAGGTTGTGTGTGAAGTCGTCCAATCCGCACTGGGCCCGCGTGGACGACTAAGGCCTAATCACCCTATACGGGTAGGCTCGTGCCCCTCGGTGGGGACGTTTAATGAGCTGATGATGATGATGAATTAGTTCTCTGGCTTATTGTATTTTTATCTATGTATGTGACCGTAAAATTAAAATAGGTATATCTCGCGAGATCGTGAACTGTTCCAAATCCGTTTTAATATGAATTAGGCATTTAGGTAACAATAAAACTAATCATAAATTCTATTTATTACAGCAAAGCTCGTCTACCAATAACGGAGCGTTTCGTGAACTGTTGCTACCGTTTCTGCTGTCAGTTATATTGCTGTTTCACCATTTTAATAGTATTGGTGTTGCAATCGTAGTTCTCATATAATGTCATGTTACCGTGTGCTGTTTAATAAATTATTAAACAAAATATCTCGCTTTTATCAAATTCTAAGTTCTTCTTTGTAGATCCATAATGAACAAAACGAATAAAACCTACCACTGGTTCGGACTGTAGTTTTTTTTTGAGATATTTCAAGCAAGAAACTGAGTAGTTACGCGGATGAATAAAGATTTCACTTAAGAAATTGAAGATGCTCAATTCGTACCCACTGCACCACAATGCTAAATGTCATCTTGTGAAATACGCGTGCTTTGCAAGTTTTTCAAGAAAAGGGCACCGTAGCTAGCTTAGCCTAGCTATCTCGCCTAGAGATACTTATATCATGTCTAATGACGATACCTTTGATTTGACTTTAAAACTTTTCTCAGACGAATTTTTCGCTGTTTACCATTGAGGACATCCAGAACTTCAATAGCGTGCGATAACAGCCTCAATGATAAAAAGAATTCAGGTCACGAAACATAAAGATTGGGTCTCGTTCGATATTTTTATCTTTATGCTTTAAAAAGCACATCTATCCTTCACTCGTCAGCCAATCTTGGAGATTGTGGCAAAACCCTTCAACCCTTCGGTAAAGAATTTTGCCCTAGGAGACCCTTAGTCTAGCCTACTGTCACGAATTGTTAAATTACATGCAGTAGATATTTATTATTATTATAAACCATAGAAATAAAAATACAATTTGGTAAATATTAAAATAATCTTTAATCACAATAACCGTATAAATATACGTTACATTTACAGCATTTTCGTAAACTAGTAACGCAGGTTTTCTTATCTTCTGTATTGGATACTCGGTTGGATTGAATAACAGTAAGTTTAAATATAGTCAGAAAAGTGTCAAAGGCATTTTAAACTCTTAAGCTATTGAAATAAAGCCTAATATGCGGAAGGTGCAACCCAAACGACAATATCCAATATAGAGACAAAACCATCGTCTTGATCTTAGAATCAAGGCACATTATAACACATTGGTACATTATGGCTCAGTTCTATCACCGCCAGATAATTTCTGATAGCTTATTGGGCAGAAGTTTAACATAAAATTACATACATTTAATTATGCATGTCCACTTGCACGTCCCGCGGGATTTGACAGTTAGACGGTAGAACATTCGAGAAATTTAGACGGCGTGAGACATAACTCCGAGCGTTCTCCCCTATAATTAAAACCATTATAACAAAGAAACTACGCTGCATATACAAAAATATCATTTACAAAAAAATGCATATGGCTGCCCTTTGTTAAGTACCTATATTAACCATTGAACGCCGGGAATCCAACACAATAGACAATCTATTGTGTTTGGCACCTAAGGCGTCATTGGCGAACAAAGTGTTAAAGATTGCTTAGTTTAGTGCTAGATGGCGCTATATGAATGTCGGTAGATATTTATAAACTGTCAAATTGTCTATCAGATATGATATTAAAGATATCGAGAGGTGGTAGAACCAGACCTTAACAGTCGTGTTGTTAAAAGTAAAAAATAACAATATAACTAGTTAGTATTTATACTAATTCGAGAATATGATGCATAATTTCGACAGTCATGCTCCCATCTATATAGGAGATATACATTTCAATGAGAGCCATGTCGCTTTTAATTATAAATTATCCTTGTAAAACCTATGAGCTAATATTTACAAGATTCGAGAATATATAACTAATCTATAAATAACAAGAGGTCTTTCTAAAAACCCTTTAAAGTTTTAAAGAGCAATCTACATCCTATATTATTTGAAGTATTTTATTATTTTTGGTTATTTTGTCACTGCATTATCACTTTTATTTCTATTCTGTTTTTTACATATTTAAGATATAATAAAGATAATTAGTACACAGCGCTTAATCACTTGTTCCTTCAATTACATCAACCAGATGTTTTCTATTCAAATTAGTTGTAATTGGTAAGGAGCAAGCGATGGTGGCGCCCTAGTTTCGAAACTTAATGACATTTCACTAGGCTCACTACAAAGAGATCCAAGGATATTTATCCTTATAATATTCTGTAAGGACCTAAACTGAATAAACACTTTTCATATGTTTAAACATATTGTTGCCACTTAATTATAGACCTTATTGTTCCGGCATAAAAACTAGGATCAATATTTTATTAAAAATAGAATATTTATTATGTGCATAACGCCTTTGGGTAATATTATAGAAACTTAACAGTAGTAGTTCTACATTCTACTGGAAACAGTGTGTATTAGTCCGCAGTGTTTTCATATAATTCCTCATCCCATACAATCGGGTGAACTTACATAACTAAAGATCAGTCTCGCGTATTTCGAAAACATCGGATTCGACATTCTCCTTTTCGATTATGACTTTCTTATTTTCCATGTCCTCTGCATCTTTCAGATTCGAGCTAGCGCACCGTTTTCTACTTGTACTTTGATCGACAATATTATTTATGTTTTTCAATGGCGACCGCAGACTCGATTCCTTATCGACTACTAAATTACCAATCGATAATGTCAGATCAGATGGTACATTGCCATCTAGGCAATAGATCAGTGAATCGGTGAGTTTATCACTCGATACATCGGTCTCGGTTGTCTTGTTTAGTATCGATAGATCGATCGGCGTCGCGGTGAGTACCGATCGACTTAGTAGGTACTCTCTGAATGGTTCGGTCAACGATTTCGTGATTTCTGTCGTGTCGTGTGTCGTTTTGAATATCGGTTGGATGTCGGTACCGCATAGTGTTGTATTGAGATCGTTTTCGATGTTCGGCCGCTCGTGACTGATTAGGAAACGGGTCGTCTCTGAACGGAGGGGACTCACTTCACCCGCTGACAGGGACCGCCCGTCGAATTGACTCTTCGTTGCCAGGGATGCATTTGAACGTGACCTGAAAGATAAATATTTGGTTTAACACTTATTCAGAGCTTTTAATGTCTTCAGTGGCGAGGCAAGACCTATATTCGATGTGGGCAAGATATCTTTTGCGAGAGGATGACGCAAGAGGACATCGAAAAATAATTCTGGTACTCAAAATTGTTTCGATAAAAATGCAAACTTCTCATTGACATTACCTACTTTCTTTATGCACACCGCACGTCAGCTAATTAATAGTGCTTTACGAGCTCATGTAATAAATAATAATAATAAATATGTTTATGTTACATCTATGTCATCTGGAATGCAATAAAAAAATATCCACAGACATTCACACAGCGCCATCTAGCCCCAAGTTAAGCGTGAAGCCGGTATTATGGGTACTAAACAACGGATAAATATACTTATATACATTTTTCTTTGTAAATACATACATATTATACATAGAATACACCCAGACCATTACAAACAGACATGCTCTTGCACACAATGTTTGTACTGCCCGGGGATCGAACCCTTGGTGTTGCAGTCGACCTCTCAACCGCGACACCAAATGGGTCGTCAAATGTCGATATTTATATCGTATCATTTCTTATCTACATGAAAATTAATTAAACTTTCTTTTTTGGCAATCAACAATGTCAATTTTGGTTTGGTCATAAGTCCTTTTACCACAATAGCCTTAACAGAATGCATTTTAATTGTAGTTACAAAAAACCTAATTTAACACTTAGACTGCCAATAAACCAGACAAGTTTCATTGTTTATCGGACAAAGTGTCCGACGTGGCAGTCAAAGTGTTAATAAATGTAACTCTTATTTTGTTGCATGGAAAAATGACAATATAAACTACCTACCAGTGAGTAATGTCACAACACAAGTAAATTGCTATCTCAACTTGTAGCGTACTATAGTATAGTATAATTATATACTACACTACTACTATAGTATAGTAGCCGGTACCAACAGATTAACGTGCCTTCCACAGCAAGAAAGTACCAACATAAAAATATACCAATACCAACATAATATTATTAAAAAATCCAACCTTTCACATGAAAACGTTGACCTTGACAATAGATCCTCGTCTTCTGATGATACAAAATCGCTGTCGTTTTTCGGCGACATGGACCTATATACAGGTCCTGACAGGGCCGCCTCTTTCTTCTCATTACCCTCTGCCAGTCCGTCGCGCTGTTCCGACGTTATTATCAATGGCTTACGCGATCTAGGTGTCATTATGGACTCCTGAAAATGGTGCAGTTTCATATTAAAATATCATACTTTGCGTATTTCTCACCCGTGAAAGATCGTATATGATCCTCTGTATGGACCTTGCCAGATCTGATTTCAGTTATAATACCCGGAACTATCCACACTATTGGCGTCGGTGGCTCAATGGTATGGACTGTTGCCATCTTACCGGGAGGGCTGTGGTTCAAATCCCGCCACGTACCAAGGTGTTTCGAATTTTCAAAATTATATGTACGTTATCCGAGCCTCTAACGGTGAAGGAAAACATCGTGAGGAAACCTGCGCATGCCGCGCGTTGTCGTGCTCTTGTGCGTGAAGTCGGCCAATCCGCACTGGGCCCACGTGGTCCACTAAGGCCTAAACACCCTTACGGGTAGGCTGGTTCCCTCGGTGGGGAGGTTCAATGAGCTGATGATGATGACCCGGAACTATTATACATCGACCTTTAGAAAGAGACAATCGATAAATTTCCTACTATGTCCCGCACTTAAATTATTTTTATCAATCATTATAGTAAACTGTATTTTTTTTGCTTCGGTGTTATACTGTTAGTAGCAAAACTTGTTTGGTGCTTATTTGTGCAAAACATTTAAGCTTTAGCTATATGATTTACCAAATAATTTTTACAAGGTAAGCAAACGAGCTGACGATTCACCTGAAAAAACAGTTATTCAACAACAGAGGAGAAACGAGTATGTTACCTACTTAAAAAGGGAAAGTATAAATACTTTCATTTGATTTTTTTACTTTTGTAAACCGAGCCAAAGGACGTAATAAAAAATTGCACAACTATATCCGGGTCCTATTTCAACTAGTATTATTTGTAGCCCCTGACGGAAAAAACGACAGACTATCTGTGGTATCGTATCAAGCATCCGAACAGATAAACAATCTTTAATTTTTTTATTTTATTTGAAAAATCAATTAGTTGTGAATAGCTATTGATGGATTGTTTCGAGGTGCGCTCCGCAAAATATCGACTGTTATTTTTACAGAACCTATGAGGTTCTGTACAACAATACGAGTAAAAGGGTTTGACTAGTAGTATAATATACAATATGTTTTGTATAACAGAGCGGGAGAGTAAAGGTGGGGATTTTTAGGCCTGAACTGAACGATGGTCTTTACTTAAATTGTGTTAGAAAGGGATGGCGCTATTCATCGCATAGAGCACTAACCCTTTCTAACTCTATTCAAGTAAAAATCATCGCTTGAATCTCGTTCTAGATACGGGCCATAATATAGCACACAAACACTTCAATGAAGTTTTCCATTATTAACTATAGTAGATATGAAGCTTATATGAAATTGATAATGATAATATAAGTCTTCATGATAATACAAAGATGACAAAAAATTATCAAAGTCAAGGAAAGGAGTTCCTTTGGCTTAGACTTTCGATTTCTGCCGAAACGACGATAATGATCATCATCAGCTCATTAAACGTCCCCAGCGAGGGCACGAGCCTACCCGTATAGGGTGATTAGGCCTTAATCGTCCACGCGGGCCCAGTGCGGGTTGGACGACTTCACGCACAAGCATTGAATCTCTTCGCAGGCGTGCGCAGGATTCCTTACGATGTTTTCCTTCACCGTAACAAGCAAATAAGAGAGCTTATATATAAGTAATCAAATACAAAATCACATTACTTCATTCACATTCAATTCAGATTAGACAAACAATCATGTACAGTCAAAGCATGATACATAAAAAGCATGATGCATGAACACAAACCTGCATCGCCTTCGATAGTTTCTGCGTCGACTTCGTAATGGGAGACATCGATGCTCGCCTAAAATTAACGGTAAACGGCGTCGCACACTCCTCTTCCAGCACAAAAACCTCCGAAATACCCGGCGTGCTCGTTAAATAGTGCATTTTAATCTCACTACGATCTGTATCTCTTTCTTTCTTAGGCGTAACAACAATAGGACTTCTATCATCGCTCGTTTCTTGGTAAGACGCGTCCGACGCTGTATCTTGATCATCGAAACACGACACACAAGTCGGCGTCCCCTTTACAACCGAACCGCGTTTCTGATACTTCTTGTTCAGATTCTGCGCCGACAACACTTTGGTGCGGAACAATCTCGTTCGTTTCTTCGTATTCTTCGGCGTCTCCTCGGCATCGAGCACGCTCAAGTTGGGCTCGGACACGAATTTCGGACTCAACCGTTTCGACCGGTTCAATGCGCCGTCGGACAACGTGCTCTCGTTGCTTGCGTCCGAATCGTATTCGTCGTCCAACGACTCTGCACTCGCTATTTTACTCGCCAGATTCTTTAGTATAATGTTTTTGTGGGACACGTCCACTTTGCCGTCGTCCGTGAAACGCAACTTGGCCTTGCTTGATTTCTGGAAATAGCGCATGCGTTTAGCGAGTGATAGAAAGTTAGAGACAGAAGAGTAACATGGGTGAGGTATGATTAGTGACGACACGATGCATGGTTATGAATATTATACGGGTATCGTACTTGACTAATGTATTAAATTAAATATATAGATTATTAGGTTATGAAAAGTCATAGCAATTCAAACATTAATACGTAGGTTTTGAAGGTTTGAATTGCTAAATTCAAATTTGACTGACTCAAAAAGCCACAGAATAATATAATGTTGTAGTCATCATAACTTGACAAAAATAAAGTAATATAACTTTTCAGCTTCAAAAAACAAGGTTTTATTTCATCATCGTCATCATCATCATGGTGAAGAATTTTCTTTTACAGAAAGATTAGTAAATTATTATTTTTATAAATAATAAAACGAATACTATTACAGATTACGGCGAGAGTAACCAAAAATATTAAAGAAGGAACCAAATAAAAACAAAAAATAAAACCTTAGTCAAGTACTGTACCCGTAATAAACAAACAAAGGCTTAGCACAGAACACACAGAGATGAGTTTTGCATGACATAATAAATAGAACTTACCTCCTCAACAGTATTAATTGCAGAACCGGAGCCCTTTTTAGGTGTCTTGTTTAGGAGACCTTTGTTAAAGATATGACGTTTGATGGAGTCGCCGAAACTTCTAGAACCGGCCACTTTGCCCGTCCTTTGTATCTGTATTGGTGTACCTGAAAATATGGTCTTGTATAATTTTTAAACTTTTTACGCATTTAAATTGATATTGAGGTTAGAATTTCTAGAACGAGAGTCAACGTTGACCTTTACTTAAGTTAGTAAAGTAATTAAGTTGTCTGGTAAACGTGACATTACAGTATAAGGGCTAGAGGGTGTATTCAACCAACTTGTTGTGTAACTTTTTTTATTACAATAATAAACTAGTAATTAGGAACTTTATATCGACCCTTTTTATGTTTTACAGGTCCAATCCCAGTTGTATGCCACCTTTAGTCAAATTGATTCCCTATTTATCCAATTTATTTCCGCATTATAAAAATTCGCATCTGAACGCTTCCTTACCGTATCCATTCTGCCTGTTGAAGTGTTTAATCAGCTTCCGCTTGTGATGTGAATCGGGCAAAGCCTGTATATGCGCGTACAACTGTGCGAGCGCCGTGTCTGTAGGGTTGGTCTCATTCTCCGCTTTAGTCCGGTGTCGGTCCACAAACGTATAGACTGTGTTTGCTGCCGTCCTGTAATTAAATAAATAATAATAATAATGAATATGCACTGACATTCACAGAGCACCATCTAGGCCCAAGTTAAGCGTGAAGCCTACATGGGTTATGGTTATGGGTACTAAACAATGGATTGACATACTTATATACATTTTTTTTTGTAATATATACATATTATACATAGAAAACACCCAGGCCATTACAAACAGACATGTTCATGCACAGCCACAGTGACCGCATTATCTGATGCTGTCATTAGGTCCTCCCGCGTGCAGCAGGAAGGGCACGATGTATGATGGGCCACGAATTCTTAGTATGTTTGTCATTAATACCGAGGCCCGTGTGGTAGTTACGGCCAAATCTCCCCATAGAATGAAGATGTATGTACATACAAAATAATTGCAAGTCCAATTACGACCCATTTGGTGTTGCGGTTGAGACGTCCACTGCAACACTAAGGGTTCCGGGTTCGATCCCCGGAAAGTACAAACAATTGTGTGCATGAACATATCTGTTTGTATTGGTCTAGATGTTTTCTATGTATAATACATATGTATTTACAAAAACTATATAAGTATGTTTATCCCTTGTTTATCATAATCATAATAATCAATCTTTTATTCATAAACATAGGTAGGTAAAATACACCCGTGTATGTTATTTTTTTTGGTGCATTTGTTTAGTATCTATATTACACTCTAATGCATCGTTTGGGGCTAGATGGCACTGTGTGAATGTCACTGGATATTTATTAATGTCCTAACTGGAAAAAATCTCACAAAGTGACAGTTCCCCGCGGGATTCAAACCCCGAGTCGTGCCTATCAAATTTATGATTTGAAAATATGCTGATGCTTGAACCACCAAAACTTGTACCAACCTGTCCGTGATGCTCTCGTCGAGGTCCACATCGGGCGACATGACACGCCTCCGCTCGCGTAATGTGAAATACGCAGCCGCGTCGGTAGCCAACCTCGATGGAGCCGCAAACAGCCTTCGAGACTGGCGGATCATGAAACTAATGACGGGCGCCAACGCGATAGATTCCGCGTGGAAATGTTCCGGTGATAACTGGCAAACAATATTTGAGGTTAACAATAAACGTAGAACGTCGGTGGCTCAGTGGTGTGGACTGTTGCCTTCCTGCCGGGAGGGCGCGTTCAAATCCCGCCACATGCCAATGTGTTTTTGAATTTTCGAAATTATATGTATGTTATCCGACGCTCTTACGGTGAAGGAAAACATCGTGAGAAAACCTGCGCATGCCTATGAAAAGATTCAAAAGTTGTGCGGTAAGTCGGCCAATCCGCACTGGGCCCACGTGGACGACTAAAGCCTATACGGGTAGGCTCGTGGCCCGCGGTGATGACATAATGAGCTGATGATAAATATGATTTCAAGTGAAAAATGTTTTTTTTTATTTCAGAAGTAGTTTCATAACCAAGCAGACAGTTCACCTGAGTAAGTTATAGCATCACATGAACACTCGCATCTCTGGAGGGGCAATGAGTGAGCTACCAAATTTTAAACAGGTTGGGGGTTTTTTCACGCCAGATTCAATTTGATTTTAATTAGAAAAAAGGCCCTTCAGTGTTTTAAGAACGTTGATTGAAGCACCCTAGAAAACTAAATCATATAAATAAAAAATATTCACAAATTTATGAATGATAAAGATAAATATTTTAGGTTGTCTTTAACTTGCCTAATGCTATTTTAAAATATACTTACCATATAAATAACTTTTTTATGTGATTGTTTAATGACAAACCAATGTTATGCAATGTATCTAAAGCTTTATTAGCAATAAATTAATAAAAAATAAATTTTCTACAAGTATGATAACTAATAACAGTAATTTTAAAGCATACCTTTCGCGGACACAGTAAATGTGGCGTGAACATAGTGGCCAGTGTGTCGGGCGACATACGATTGGACGCTTCGTTGTCCGCAACAAGCGTTAGGAGTTTCAACAGCCTTTCCAGAAAGTTCCTGTGAGCAGGTGTGAGCAGAAGCAGTAGGAGTTGAAGGGCAGTTAAAAGCTTTTCTTCAGATGACTCCGCGTTGGGTGGGTATTGAGCTGTGAAATGGTAATAATTACATTGAAGTATGGAACAATGTTGGCAAAAATTTTAAACAAAAGTTTTTGGTAAAAATAAATAAATAAATATCCTCTAACATTCAGTCAGCCATTGACCATCCTGTACACTTCGAAAAATAAAAAAATGCCAGGAGCTAATGACTGATAAGAATGTTTTATTAGAGGAGGGGACTTATGAGGTTAAGCTTATTTTTTAGTCTATCTAAGAAATTGACATAGAATTGGGTAATTGTATTTTTTTATGTTGACACAGACTACATTTGTTCAGTACTGAATGCTCATGCTTTTGATTTTGTACCCTTTTAATGACGGCTTAAGGTCAAAATTTTAAAGGATAATTTTATGTCATTAATATAACATGTGTGTCAAACAGCTCAGAAATTTTTTGGTTGATATATCTTAGTTTGGTTGATATACTTTAGTCTATTGTTTATTCAATACCTTATTTTACTAATTTTACTGTGCATAATAATTTTAACAAGTTCATAATATATTAATAAGATTTCTTACTTACTGGCCAGAGTACAATATGTTTGATAATACTGATCCATTAGCAACGGTTGGGGTAACTCGGCAAGAAATCCTTTAAGTACCGATGCACAATCATGTACTGAAAACTTGCCCTCATCCAGGCCTAAATTGCTGCCTGTAACAAGCAGTTGACGCAGTTCCTGCTGCCTGCTCAGAGACCCGGTACGACGAAATATACCTTCTTGGGTTACATCTGAAGTGCAAGAAAAACACAAATAGATCAAAGCAAACAACCTGTATATCTGGTAAATTCCTAGTGTAATATACAGAATGCCAACACTGGCGTAGGAAGGTCTTACCTAGATGTGGGCAAAATGTCTTCCCATTAACCTTTTACAGTATTTTTTTGCAAAGAAGCATACCATTATCCAGTTTATTTTTGCAAATACAAAATCAAACCTTTTGGTTCATAGTTGTTCACCTTAATAGTGATTGTCTTACTAGCTACTAACTTTGAGATCTTAATTAAGACCAACAGACAATTAGAGCCTTTGATGCAAGTGTGGCATCTTTTTAAATTGTTCATCCAAAGTGACCTTGTGCAAGACCCAATATGCACAAGGTCCTCTCCTATTTCTCAGAACGATATCTGGTACTGCAGTGGTACCTACCTAGACAACTCAGAAACGAGTCTAACAACTAGATGAATTTATTCAATATCAACATATTATTAAACAGAAATTATATTTCAGTGAAGGAAAACATTTTAAGGAATCCTGTGCACACCTTCAGAGATTCAAAGTCGGCCCATCCACACTGGGCTTGGGTGGATGACTGACGCCTTTACACCCTTTGTGGGTAAGCTCCGGCCCCTTGGTGGGATGCTTAATGAGCTGATGATGTATAAAACAGAAAGTGTACAGATATTCTTTTATGTAATCATCATCAGCTCATTAAACGTCCCCACCGAGGGGCACGAGCCTACCGTATAGGGTGATTAGGCCTTAGTCGTCCGCGGGCCCAGTGCGGATTGGACGACTTCACACACAACCTTCGAATCTCTTCGCAGGTGTGCATGAAGGTTTCCTCACGATGTTTTCCTTCACCGTAAGAGCGTCGGATAACGTACATATATTTTTCGAAAATTCGAAAATACATTGGTACGTGTCGGGATTTGAACCTCAGCCCTCCCGGTAGGAAGGCGACAGTCCACACCACTGGGCCACCGACGCTCATGTAAACTCTTTTATGTAAACTTATCGAAATTCACTTGTTCTGTTTTATTCTTTAAGTCACAAAATGTATGCTTGATGTTTAGTGCTGATGCAAAGTTTATTATGAAGTTAATAAGCCAAAGGCACAAATCTGATTTTAAAATTTCAGCAGTTTAAATAACATGTACTGATGACAATGATTAAAAAATTTTACATATTAAAAAGCGACACTCACTCTCCGTTTTAGACAAAAAGTCTATCAACTCATTAAGTCGAGAAATTCCTTCTTCCGTGATAGAATTAGCTTCAGGAGTTGTTTTAATACTATTAGTATTGCTTTGACTAGATATGGAAGCTGAATTCTTTGTTTTCTTATGGAAATTCCAACGAAATTGCTTTGGTTTATCTGTTGAACAGTCAACACTGCAAGAATATAAAAATATAAAAATAATTTTCAAGAATATAAGTATCTCATGACTTTTAACTTACTCGTCTGTGTTTATATCAACCACGAAAGATAAATGCATACGAACTAAAGTAAAAAATTGGTCTAAATTCTCCTTCCGCAGTCTCTCTATTAAAGTTACATCGGAGGAACTCATTTTTATGACTACCACAACTAATTGTTGACCACTATAATACTTTAAATGTAAACATAATACTCGTACACAAATATACAATGACTTGTTAATTAAACCACTAGTAATATCACATTATTTAGAAGAACATGTTTCGAAAGAGGAAAACAAATAATACGCGAAAATTATTGTTTTCAAATGTCACATTGTCACAACGGACAATCAGTTCAAAAACCGAAGCATACCTATTTTTTATCATATAACGTTTTGAACAGTTTTGAAACCCTATAATAATACTTGAGATAAAAATCCTACAGATACAATGTTTATCAAACAAAATAATATTCAAAATAACTATTTGGTTATTTTAAATGTGTAATCTGAGGTTATAGCTTAGTACCGTATTAGTCTAAGTGACAAGCACACAATGACGTCCTACTACAATATAATGATTTCCCGTAACGCGTCACTATATGAAGATTGGGCCCCAATCCAATCGGCAGTTTACGGCAAACTCCCACAGCCATGCTGTTTGATAAGGCCTATTCCCACTGTAGGATGTTACGGGCTAGCGATGGTGTTTAAAAAATTATATAAGAATCACAGCAGACACCACTAGCGGTCTCCAGTGGATTCGAACCACTAACCTTGGACTACATAGCGATCTAAACCAAAGCTCAGACACACGAACCAAAGGGTAGTTAGTTTTAATACCTTTGTTAAGCATATTAAAACTTCCACATCATTTGATTTTGTCTTCATCACATTGCATATCTAGCCAAGTATGCAAATAATTTTGAAATGAAGTGCTTTATAGGTATAGAACAAGCGTTTTCTCAGTGATGCCTTTTGATGCACCAGTCAAGGACTCATTGAAGAATAACTTTATCTACAAAAGAAATATCGCACCTTTCATATTATAGGGGTACAATTCGAAAAACATGATTGTTGGGAAAACGCGTTTGAAGATTCTTGAGCGCTTCTGTTCTCACAAAATAAGTCATAATAAATTAAAACATTAATTGCAAATAATTGAATAATTATAGAAAGTATTAGTTATGAATTACTTATCGCATATTTAGTTTATCCCAGCAGTATTAAAATGACACACTTTACTTGGAAATATGAAAAAGTCATAAACTAAGTTTTCGCGGCTTTATTGCACGTTATGACTATCAAGAGCATCATGTAGATGTGTTGATTTTGGGCCCGTTTATAAGTAAAACTCAAAAACACTATTTTTTGAGTTGTGCCCCTATAGTATGAAAGGTGCAATATATTCCATTGTTTTTTTGCTTTAAGTCTTCAAGCAAATATAAAGTGTGAAAAATAAGAAACATTTGCATTATAAAATAACTTTAATGATTACAGGCTTAAGTGGTACAGAGAAATTACATGGAATATCAAGTATTTATTTTGAGCATCATTAGAACATATCATCATGCCCAAGGTCTGCTAGCAAATTGAGCCCCCTTTCTTTTAATGCTTTCGACAGTAATTTTTGTTGATCAATCTTAGCATCTTGTTCACGCCTCTGAGCATCCAGAATGTCATCTACCGACACTTCTGTCAATGGTAGATTATCTTCTTTATCTTTGTCCTGCAATAGAAAAATGGTTGGGTGTACTTAAGACTTCTATAACGAATAAAATTAAATTTGTTTAGTAACTTGGATTTCAGAAATATTTCTATGATTTTAGCAACAGCTTTTCTTGAAATAGGCAATTAAATTATTACATAACACACAAAAAATATATAAAAATAAGTATAAGAACAAATAACTGATGCTCATATTATACACATTATCTAAATAAATATAAAATATATGCATTTTTTTTTAAACTTGAAACATTGCTGCTGCATTTCTGGTTTTTAGTCAGAGCTGCTGCACCAATGTTCCGAGTCTAAAATAATAAAATTACTTGACAACCCATCTGGTATAATGGTTGAGTCATTGGCTACTACACCAAGGGTTCAAGGTTCAATCCCTGGACAATACATATAATATATTGAAAGTATGAAGAGAACATATATTACAGGTTTAGTGTGGGACTAGGTGGCATTGTCTTAGTGTTAAAAAAACATTTTATACATAAGTAGATGTATCTATGTGTAGTGACAAAAATTGAGGATGGTATGTTTCATTCAAGCATTTGTTTTTGTGGAGAGGATTTAACCAATTGAATGCAGCAAGCGCAAAGACAATTTATTCATGTATTGTGTGTTGTGAGTTTACTCCCATGCTACATAGGACCAGATATGAAAGGTGATTGAGAAGATATATATAAGAATTAGTGTAGTTATAAGGTGTACAAGGTTTGTTAACTTATACCAAATATTTTGAAAAAAAACTAACTAAAAAGTTTCTTGCTACAAATGCATCCGTGAAACTAAACACACATGTATGTATCATATTAAACATTCTTAAATGTAATATAAGAATCTAAATTATAGAAATAATTTTAAATTTCATTATTAATGTAGGCCTTCATGAAAAACTTAAAAAGTCATGCAAATTGGCCAGAAACATAGAATCATACATCAATATAATGAAGAATTGGAATGGAACGAATGTGTATGTCACTATCGCACCAAGCAAAACAATATCATCTGTACAAGGTATAGGTGTCGAAAAAGGAATCAAGTATGTAAGTTACCTTATTAAATTACTTACGATTTCGCCTAAAAGCACACATTCTCGCCTCTAACAATAAATATTCCTCTGGGTATGTCACCATACTCTTTGCCTACATGGATCCTTTCAATAGTTTTATGCAATACTAAATTTGCAAACTGATCGACACATCGCAGATATCCAATCAATGTCCTTCCATCGCGAAGCAGCACCATTAATTTCTCTTTAAAAATAATAACAACTGTGATAAAACCTTAAAAACATGTTTGTACACCGGTAAAAGTATATTGTGTAAACGTACTGTCTAATTCATCCAACAAGTGTGCTGTGCCGGCTAAAGGATTTACATTACTTGACATTGTAATAAAAACAATTATTTCGGTATCTTTAGTTATTCTAAACTTTGAATAGGTTTTTAATTAATCAGATTATTTTTATTGCAGAACTGGAGAACCAAAAACTATTCAGAATAGCAGATTAATAATGTCTGACATTGACATTTGACATTTTACAACTTTTTACAGGCGACAAGCTACGGCGCTATGTAACAACTCAAGTTCACAAGACAGAATTCGGACATTAATTTATTAATATAAACCAATAAACTCTTCTCTGTAGGGACTCCGGTAGGAGTGTAATGTTCTATGGGGTGGGTTCTTGGACCAAGATGCTTGGTCCTGGGTAGGGACCACAGAGTACTTTATATATATGGACACTGACTGCAGGATTGATTCCCAAGTTCAAAGTCATTCAACGTAGAGATGGTGATAAATAACGTCACAGTGAAAAAATCACTGTGATCCGCTAACAAAAGTGATCACCGTGATCTGTCACCGAGGAACACGTTCCTAAATAACGTTGGTCGTTCCGTGCGGAGCGCTGATCACAGTAGTCACGTCAGTCACGTTGTGACGTCGTCTAGCCGAGTCGCGCCTAGCCGCGCGGAGCGCCGATCACAGTAGTCACGTCAGTCACGTTGTGACGTCGTCTAGCCGGCTGCGCGGAGCGTTGATCGCAGTTGTCACTACAGTTGTTGCGTGAGTCATCATGACTGCCTGGCCGGTCGGCCATCTTTGTCGGCTGCACTCACACGACAACAGTAGATAATGCGATAGAAAAAGACAGCTAATAACATTCCACAGAGTTAAGTTCAATTTAAAACGGCGGATTATATATTTAATGCGTCATGATTATATTCATGTAGAAGATAAATATTTTAAATACATTTTTAAACTATTGAAATTACAATTGTACCAAGTGTTATGCAAGTAGTTGATTTAAAAAATGTAATTATAATGTTACTTTTAAATCATTATAAATGGTGATTCGTATTTTGATGCCACATTATCTATTTTTATAAAATAAAACCAGCTTTCCCTGTCCACTAAATGGTATGAGAAAACAGCTTACGATAGTAAAAAACTTGCATCAATTGACATCTATTTAATATTTTAATAATTTTAAAATTAAATGCGGCAGACATAAGCCTGTAAAAGTATGAACGAATTAACTTATGCTCTGTTTCTTGCATAGTACCAAAAAGCAAATAATTGCTAATGACGACGTTTTGAATCGTGTATTGTGATCAGAGTGACAACGGTGACAATAACTTTCATACTGAAAGGAACGGAATTTGTAACCTAGGAACTTATGTGCGACCGCTGTGACTGGCGTGACAAGTAACGATTATTTTTTGACGTTACTTTTGAGTCACGTCACGACTGTCACGGTGACTGAGAAGTAACGATTTGCACATGTCTAATTCAACGCGCAATAGAGCGAGCTATGCGAGCTCTTAGGGATAAGATCAGAATGATTAATCCATAAGAGAACTAATGTTGAAATTCGTTACTTCCCTTGATGTGGCAGTGGACTATTCACGTATGTCACAGAACCGATGGCCGTTGGAGTAGGCAAGTGTTAGACCGCGTCTTAGCAAGCGTAGCGTAGGACGCCCTCCATCCCGATGGACCTACGACTTACGAAAAGGCGCTGATGGAGGCTAGATGAGAAAAGCGAAGGACCGGGATATCTGGCGAAAAATGGGGGACCTATGTCCAGCATTGAACTGTGATAGGTTGAAATCCATAATAATTAAAATATACACATACAATTTTGGCATTGCAAAACTAAGTTAAATTAACCTTACGTGTTTCTGAGGGTAAGACGTACAAAAATAATAATAGTTCGGATTCGGACCACAAACAAACCACAAATTATTTATAATCTGTTACCTGTATTAGATGGTTGGCGGTTCCTTTCCATAAATGTATTGTAGTTATTATCAAACTGTGACAAAACCGCTTTTTAGGTGTTAAAACAATACAAATTTATTTCGAATTATTTGCACCATGCCATCATTCTTCTGAGGAACAGGGTAACACGACTAAGCAGAAAAATAATACAAAAATATGGCTACGCATACCGCATTATCCTGTCAGTAATAATTATTATTTAATTTGTATGTTTAGAAATAAAGTTCGAGTTTTCTGTGCTATGTATGAATGTGTGAACCTCATACACAAATATACTGTAATCAGCTGATTCCGTCCAACAAAAATGGACTTGGACGACGAGATCAAATCTGGTTGTTTATTATTTCCCCCCGCTGGAGGCAACGTCTTCAGCAAATTCCCTAAAAAGGTGAGTGAAGTTAACATTTCTTTAGTGAAATTAATAATATTCGTTATAAAGTATTTACATTAATCACAATATGTAATCAATGTTGCATCCTGTATTGGCCATAGTTATTATGACACCGTTCATTGCGATGTTATTGCTTTCCAATGACTCAGTCACTGAGCCTCAGTGCATAGCTCGCACATTTGCTATCGACAGGTTATATATATATATATATATGTTTAATTTTCATGTAATGATTAAAAGACAAAAGCCTTTATTGCACAGTAAAAAAAACTGAAGTTGATAATATTTTTAATGATAATTTGGCGATCTTCTCTAGTTACTTTAAATCAAAAAATATAATTCAGAATTAGCAATATAGTATAATATCACAGTGAGCATTAATAGGTTTTAAGTATGTAATAAATGGGTTCAAAACATATCGTTATTTTCAGAAAAATTGGCAGCAAAAGTTCTGCATATTGTACAATGCTAGCAAACAAGGAATTGAGAGGTTGGAAATCTTTGACCACAAAGAGGAGGCATCCTCTGCATCTTCAGCCATTCCCAAAATTATTACGCTTGAGAATTGTATTAAAATAACACATTCTAGTCCTAATACTATTACAATCCTAACTAAGTCACATACCCAGCAAGTTTGTGCTCAATCTGAAGCAGAAACCCTTGAATGGGTAAATGCACTTCAATCAGTTGCATTTAAAGGTCAGGACACAAGTCCAATAAGCTGTGATGAGGATAATGATCTGTACTGCTCATCTGGGGAAGGAGTATTCTCTGTAAAAATGTGTGCATCAGAAGCATCATCAAGATGTGGACTAGAACCAATAAGGTACCTACTAGTACTGACTGCAACAGCTATTGAGTTGCGGGACATAAATGATAATAAACTGTATGCCACTTGGCCATACAGATACATAAGGCGGTATGGCTACAGACAAGGCAAATTCACTTTCGAAGCTGGCAGAAAATGTGACACAGGGGAAGGGATCTTCCACTTGGAACATCCAAATCAATCTGAAATATTTAAATGTCTGTCATTAAAAATGAAAACAATGAAACAAATGATTGGTAATGACAATCTGAATAGTCCCGAGCACAGTGAATTTAATATACAACCCAGTGCAAATCTGTTTCCTGGATCAAGAAGTCCATTAGTAGCAGCAAGACCGGATGACTTAAACTTGAGTTCTTTATCGTTCAAAACAACTTCAGTGTCGAGCCAACAATCAAGTATATGTACAGACAGGGATACAGCTCCATTGCTAATGCCAAAGCCAGCCCTAAAACCAAAACCTCAAAAACCACCACGCAAAGTTATAAATATTCTTAAACCAATTAGCAAAGATGTGCCAAGTTCAACAGACGAAAGTGTGGACTTTGGTAGGTACAAGAAACTTGACAATTATGAACCAATTGATCAGAGTAAACGAGAAGATGAAGGTGGGCTACCACTAGTGCCATATGACAAAGTTGAAGTCCGTAGTGAAGCATGGAAAACATTAGGAATTGATGACCCAGATCATACAGAGTTCACACCAAACCTTGGTGACAATGCAAACTGTTTAAAACTTATATCTAGGTCACAAGACAATTTGAATACAACAGGGCCAGAATCATCAAGGATAATTTTGTTGCCCAGCCCTGTTGTAGATCCGGAAGATGAAAACTATGATAGGTTACAGTATTTTGGATCTACAAGCAAATTAAATAAGTCATCAAGATATAAGAAAATAGAAGCGCGACCCACAACATTACCATTGGGTGATACAAAGAATAAAGACACATGGAATGATTATGATGAGGTGGAGAATGTTATGCAGACAGCTAGGTTAGCTGACGACTCTCATTTGGGATATGGTATGATAAGGAAACCAAATACACCAGGGCCACAGGTGCCTACAGCAGCACAAGCCCAGGCTTTGCAAAACCAAGTTGCACTGGAGGATGTGAATCATAATAGCTGTAATGGAACTGATTATGCAATTGTAAGCCGTCCAAAAAGAGTATGAAGTTGGTATTAAAAAATTTGAGACTGAAATTTACAAGTGATGATATTTTTGATTTATCCAGTGCTCTTGGAATAATTGAAATTATACAGTTGAAATTAAAGAAATTTTAAATGACCGTAAATGTAGTTGATTTATATTTGTCATGAGTTTTTAAATTATTCAAATCAATTTGAATCTAATACCAACTAGACAGAAGGGCTGTAACAAGAAACCAATCTGGAATTTTCGAAGTTTAAAAAAAACAATCTACCATGACCAGGCTTCAATATTAGGTCACTATAACTATATTATTTTGTAGATTATTATTCAAATAAGTGTTTTATATAGTTTATAATCTGGTATTAAATCTGTTTAGGTTAAAATGAGACTGTATTGCATTCCCTTACATCATATCATATAATTTTTACATTTGTATTTTTAGGTGACAATATTTTAAACTTGTATATTTTATATAATGCACAAGTATTTTATCCTAATTAAGATTATACCATGTGATTATATTGTGCCTTATTTTTTAGTATTTTTGTATTATTTTACTGAGCAGTCTGTGCCAATATAAAACTATACTAGTTACACCACTACCCTGGTGCTTTTGGTGTTAAGTTATATTTAAGAATTGTATTTTTATAAAGATTTATGTGGTCATAGATTAATATACTGTGGTCAGGGGCAAATTAAATATTCATTGTGTACTTCATTGGAATTCATATTTAAAAAATACTTGGGAATCTCAGGCAGTTTGTTATAAAATTCTGACTGCACTGTATAATAAATTGTTAATGTATGTATATTATGTGATTTTGTTTAAACTGCAGCATGCAAAGTACATAGTTGGCCATATTTATTATAATCTTTACTGATTTATTGCCAATAAATTGTGTAACCTGCTTTGTTGTTTTAATTGCCTAAAGATGTCAAGAAAAGATTGGACAGTTCTATTTATACATATTTATTAATAACAATACAAACAACTTCAAAGTACTAATACTAAAATAATATGTATACAGCTTTAACCTTGGTGATATTTTGAATTTTCCAATGATAGGAAGTTAGCATCTCAAATGGATTTAAAGTCAGCTGAAGAATATTTAAGTACTTCAATCATACTTCACTCCAGTGTTATATATTGATTTGTGTTCTATTGATTGTGTAAACACCCAATTATAAATGTCTTCGCTAATTGATATAACTATTGGTAAACATTAAAACTTTTCTCCAAGTATTCATTTAAAATTCTAATGATCATTTTAATAGACTATTTATTAAATTTTCCTTTTCAACTGGTTGAGCCATTTCCATAGCAATAAACTCTAAATCAGCTGACAAAATTTTTTGAACAGTTTCTCCTTTCTCTGCCATTATATCTTCTATGTTTTTCTTTCCTTCCATATCCGAGAACCAATTGAGGTTATCAGCAATCAAATGTTTGTTTTCACAGCCATCGCAGATGACAATTACGACACCCTTGTAGTAGGCGAGTTTTGTGATAAACTTGGAATTTCTTGTGCAGCATTTTTTACATGTAAACATCAATTGAAATTTGCCTTCTGTTTTTTTCTGTTCAACAGTTAGTTCAATTCGGGAGCTCTCGGGAATGTCGTTGAATTTCGTAGCGGATGTTGAAAACTGGCGTGGAGATTGAATCTTGGGTGTTGAAACAGATAGCGGCACTGACGGGATCACCAGTCTTCTACCAAAGTACGAATTGCCATTGCTTGGGAAGAATACTAGATTGTTGAGTAAACGAGGTGTATGGTATTTCACCACAAAATCAATAAGAGATTTATGCGACATTTTAGGGCAATATAGTGGCACACTGTGATATTTCACTCAAGTCTCAAATTATGTTCTACTATTGCTCATATTTGAGAATGTTTTTGCAAATGAATTTACACAATGTCTATACATCACACGTAAATGTCAAAATTGTCGAATGTCAAAAAGATTTCACTTGTCGGCAGTGTTGCCACCTTAGTTTTAGGTTTTAGAATAGGGGGCTATTTGAGAAGTTAAATGGGCTATAATATATATAGAGTTTCAAAAGATTTTCAGTTCTAAAAATGCTGAAATAATGTCATGAAGCTGTTTCTTTTTAGCGTCTAAATAAAACGTCTTCATGACCGATGAAATAGTAAAAAAGTACTTGTTAGCGTGTAACTACATAATTTGGTAATATTTGTAAGACATTTTAAAAGGGCTAGATTGCCCTTTGCGGGCTGAATCATAAAAAAAGAAGATTTGATTGATCATTCATTTTTTAATCCGCTTATTACCGTTCTACGAGTATTAACATTTATTATGTGGTACGTTTTACAATAATTACTCGTTCAAGGGCATTGGTTATGGTTAAACATAATTTTTTAGTACAAAATTATGTTTAACCATAACCATACTTAAACATATTCATAAAATGTAAAGGAGTGTAAAGGTTATAGTTGGTATATAATATTCATGCCATACTTTTAACCCTTGCACATCCCACTTGCACTGACGGATCAAAGCCTGAACTGTGAGCTGTCATTTATGTCACCAATTAAAAAGACAAAAAGCAACCTCAAAATTTATTCTACCTACAGTTTTGTATTTTATTTACTTCAGTTTTAAGTGACGAAATTAGTGGTTACTATTAACAAGTGTGCCCAATATGTAAAACAGTGGAAATTGATAGCCATATAATCTATTCGAAGGTTAAAAAATATATAAATATTTTAAAATGGATTCAGTATGGTATAAACCTAATTTATCTGAAGAATTAATTAGAAACAATAGTTTACTTAATGAAACGCATAGTTTAATAGCAGGTATGAATTGATCTTATTGTTAACTATGTATTACTGGACATTGAAATATGTAATAAAACCTTGATACATTTTTAACTCTATAAGATTAGTGGAATAAGAAAAACAAATCAATAGTAAATGAATTTTAAATAAATATGATAAAATATTTTTTCCAGATATAATGTCTGGCCACCTAGATATTGTGACATTAGTAGAAAACATGGCTGGGGTTCTCACCAACAAAGAAGCAGAAAACAGGGAAAAGGGAATGAGATTTTTCACTAAAATCCTTCAGGAATTACATAGAAATTATCTCACTGAAACACAAGTGAATTTTATATCAAAGTTTTACATTGATAGATTAAAAGATAACCACAGAGTTATACCAGCAGTCTTAGAAGGTTATCTAGCAATAATTGATATGACACACTACAATATAGGGAACAGTGGAGAGTTTTTTACAGTTTTGTTTAGAGAGGTACCTTGTCAATCACAAGTAAGACAAGACCGAAAACATATTTACACTATTATTCAGAAGTTGGTGGACAAACATTTTGAATGTAAGTTAATCTTTTATGTTAATGTAATGTTAACAATTTACTTATCTCACTGAAAGCTTTTTCAATGACCATGTTTCTATTTACTAATTTATAATAAAGACCCTAATTTGATGACATACATGTGTAAATACTCATAGGATTATTTATCTCTATGCTCAGCTTGTTGGTAAAAAGATAATCACCTGATCTAATATTTAGTTAAATTGCTTAGTGAACTGGACACAATGAATTAATCACTATTCCCTTAACAACAAAAAACTACTCAACAATTGAGACAATTCAAGTTAGTTTGGAAACTCAATTTAACATAATGTTATCATATGTAAATTTCATATAATTTATTTTAGTGATTATCAATGCAGAACTGAGGGAATAAACTGGTAAAAGTCTTAGAAATCCTTTCTATATAAAAGTGTATAAACATAATTACAAACTAAGCACTTCACAAGTTTAAGCAATTTCTAAGAAATGCTAGTTAAGTCTATCATTCTTGATGTAATATATAATTATTAACAAAAACTATACATCACATATTAATTAAATTACATAATTATTTTAACAAGTTGGCACATTACTAGGTCCCATATCACACCATTAATAATGTGCTTTTCTTTATACTTCAGATATAAAGAACTTGGGACC
>PQWD01010256.1:25756-132561 GCA_019425675.1 Leucinodes orbonalis
GGCTCCATGTTTTTATATCAAAATATGCTAAATCATTATAACTTGTTTATGCATCATCATCTTTAATATTATTCCAACCATCGTCCAGCTACAATAACAGATAATTTTTATTTTGTTTATACAAACCCAGTAAACACACATTGATCTGAGGACTATTAAACAAAACCAAATTTATGTAATACAAGATTTGAATTGTGATTCCAAACATACCTTGAGGGCTTGTTTAAACCATAGAAAGATCTTGTTTCAATTTACATACAAAGTTTGTGGATATCTATTCCTCAGGAGGATTCATATAAATATTTTCTTATATCTCCCATAGAGAAATGCTGCTTTTTACATCAAACTGTATAATTGGGTTAAATCATATTGACATGCTCTGAGAGGCAATATTTCTTATGAGAAAAAAAAAAAAAAACTCATATCTCACAGTGGGAGAAATGTTTCGTATAAATCTATCGAGAATGCTGAGAACACCCTTTTAGCACAAAGGCCGGATTTGTATATTATACCGGAAGGATCGTTTTTAATACGAACACCCACCTGCACCAAGTGTCTTAATTCCAGAGGCTTTTCCACCAGGGTCCATTTCATTTCCCATGTGCTTAGTTCCTCCTTTATTAGATGTTTCACATCTCTCCATTGCGTGATGATATGCTTCACTGTATGTCTCTGGCACAATCTATCTGAAAACCGTACAGCAGATAAGTATTATTATCTGTGCCTTACTAGATCTAGTTGTAATATAGCTGTCCATGTTCTAAGCTAATCAGTTCAGAAGTACAGAGAGTCTCATTTGATGAAATGAAGCATCACGATGTTTGCGAAGCTACCAGAAACATATTGATATGGAACTGCATATGAATTTCTTGTAACTCTGGACTAAGCAAGGTTGGGTATTTTTATTGACCTCATTTCATCGTGTAAGTCAGGGCACAACTATATGGTTGTGTTTTAATAACTTTCCATAAACAACACTCTGCTTATTATTACTTTCGTTGTCTTGGATCTAAGAATTTATAGCCTTTAGAAGTTCACTTAGCCCAATAAAAATCATTTTACTTGCTTTGAATCCAATTTTGTAAGCTTCTCTTTGTATGTGACCATAGGCCTAAACCACAGCAAAAGATTTTAGATGCAATTACATCTGGTTTCTTCCCTGACCACATTTCCTCAGGTGAGCAGATGACAGTGCACGGGTAGGGCAGCGGTTGGTGATGTAAGCGCCTGTGGATACTGCTTCAGCCAATAGACATTTTTGTAAATGCAGATAATTAGATAACATCGTCCCTTTCCATAAGTGTTTCTGGTTCATACGCTCAGCTAATCCATTTTGTGAGCGTGTATGAAAGTAGAAGTCTGATGACTTGATGCCTGATTTCTAAGTAATGGAGAAATCATACTTAGATGACTCGCTACCATATCAGAACGAAACATTAATTTTCAAAATTAACTGCATTCTCTACTAGGCTTGGTATTCTTTGCGAATTAAAATACTGCTATTATGTGATGCAAAAAGAATATAACATAGTACGTTCCTTGTATGAATCATCTAGATGTGAAAAATACCTGGCCCCTCCCAAGTGATTGCACCTCCATGGTTCCACAGACATCAGAATGTTCAAACTCCAGAGGTTTCTTGCGCTCATAGAACGCTTCAGAAGGAAAATGGCAACCTGGATGGTTTTCCTTATTGGACCAGCCTCACAAAACATTCATTTTTATTTTGAAGTATTCACTCCATCGTAACAATAACTTAGTTTATTTAAATCAATGAAATAAATGTGCCAAACCTCTTGTGCCACAATAGGAAATCTGTCTCATTCATTTTACAACTGATGGCTGTGGTAATGTCAGTATTCAGCCCGTAACATGTTATTGTTCGATGAGATTTGCTGCTCTACTCAGTATTCATCTTGTGAATATTTTACAGCCTTTTTGGTAAACTTTATGGAGCATCCTTCTTTATACAGAACATTTGTAATTTGTATAGTTTGTTTGATCTATTTGGACCAATTATATTTAAGTTCATCTTGCCACAACTTTCACTGAGCAATTTGCTATTGGCTATTTTATACTTGTGATCGAGGGACTCATCATAAAGCCAGGTCTTGCCTCATGGTAAGATCTTGAAGCAACCTGAATCTATGTAGAAACCCATCATCATACTTAGTGCAGCTGAAGACACAGGCTACATAACTGAATCTTTGTTTGTCTTGTTTGCTTCTTTGATGTGCAATTTTTGCTTATGTGCCATATTGATGCAAATAAAAACACTCGGACCTTCTTTGGGATGTGCTGGGAAATTTTGAGTATCATGCTGTGTGTAAAGTACTGTGTATTTGTTGAACAACGACTTTACTTGCTTGAAGTAATTTGGCTTGAGCAAGTCAGACTAATTTTTACACCAAGAGCTTTCTAGTCCCATAAGCATCGGTTGTAAGAATCCGCAACCGGTCAACATTAATGTTCCAGCACTCATCATCGACATAAAGTTGCATGTTTCTCAACTTGTGAGCGGAAGGACATTATTATTGACATATATTCACACTTTCACTCGTCTCTAATGTTGTGTTAATTAAAGTCCTTAAGCGCCAACTGTTCTAGTTTAATCCACTGTCTTCAAATGGCTTGAGGTTATCCCATACTGGTTTGGCGTTCTGCTTGTTGAATTGTGAACATAAATGATTGGATCAACAGTAATATTAAGTTAGACTTCGGCTTTAACGTCATCCTTCAAGCTTTGAATCATTGGGTTTGGTTCTGACGATATGCAATTATGCAAGTCTTTCGTGCTGAAGGTAAGCTTTACAGCAAAACTCCACGTAGACCAATTTTCCCGTCCCGTCAGTTTGGGAATTGACATAGTTATGTTATTCATATTGCAATTAACTTGAAATAGCTGAAATATAGAAAGAACTCGCGAACCGGTAACTTTACTGAGGTTATGAACGCGTGGGCACTTACTACACTTGAATTTTTTATTTTACGTTTCGACTTTACTGCAATACTGTTCACTTTTGCGAAAATAACGCATTAGAGTTATCTGGGCCCATAACCTGTTGATTGGTGTTCTAAATAAAACGAACCAATGTAATTAATTGGGCTTATAATTATAAAGGACTTTGACACAGTAAGCAAGACGAGTGCGAACAGAATGAAAAGTGTTGCAAGTATGTTACAATAAGAAGGCGGGAATTTCAAATACATTTAACAGTTCCGATAGATTAAGAGTGGACAATCGGCAGGTGTTTTGTAAGATCTTAAAGCATTGATGTAAAGAGTATGGATTCGTAATATGTTCACAAAACAACTGAAAAAAGTATTCCAAATGCAGCGACAGCACACATACACATATTTCGAATAATAGTACTTTTACCTAAACAAAGAGCCTACAACTGTATTCTCCACAGACATCCGAATATACAAGACTGGACAAGCCGCCAAGTTTATAGGCAGTCCCAGTGTCGCAATTTCTTTTCGGTTCTTACCTGTGAAAAGGTATTATATTTCTTGGTAAATTTACTGATTCATTGCGATGATCGCATGTTACAATTGCACAGGATGGCATTTTGGGAAAAAACGGTAATTTCTTCTAATATTCGTGCGTCTTGACTTGTCTCACATAGCGTAAACTGGCAGCCAGTGTATGCTCGTTGAGCTTACATTTGTCGCACTTAAAACGCGGCTTGCCCCATCTCCTGTATTGGGAAATCTGTGGTATTCTCTTTGGCGGGTCGTTTTTGAGGCACAAGTGGCTAATCTACCTTTACATATACATACAGAATATCATTGTATTAAAGGCACTCCTATGCTCTTTGGTATACATATTTTAACAACAGCCTATATTCCACTGCAGGTCACAGGCCTTTCCGCAACGATAACCATATCCACTTTCACTTTAATACTGCACACACATGGTCATCATGACGTCCGTTACCATCAGGTGAAGTGTACTAGACGCTCCTTGACTGTCATTTAAAAAGCAATGTAGTACTTGGAAGATGGTTATGAGATCCTTGCCTAAATAATAACACTAATATTATCTATTTACTATTCGTTGAACTGTCTGAAAATGCCATAACACACAAAGTGCTAACTTTAAGTAACTGCAAAGGAATAGAACTCTTTGCCCCCTTATGTGTTCTCCGATCAATACAACCTGGCCGTCTTTAAGGTTAGAGTGAAAAGGCTGTTTCTAGGCAGGCATCAGTGGTGTGCATTCCATATATGCAAATAAGCAGTGCCCTGTGCTTCCGGACAACCCGAAAAAACACGAACATGTTAAATGATTTCCACTTATTCGCCTATTTTTCTCTGCCGATTTGAAATCATAGGCGATCTGGTGTATTCAACGGCACTCAATTTGACAAAAATGTAAATTATTTGTAGTTTTTGCTATTAGTGTCACTCACTTTTCATACCCTACTCAAAATCGCTGTGCACGCCACTGGCAGGCATGATCCATCCTCGGCCGCATCATCACTTACCATCAGGTGAGATGGCGGTCAAAGGTCTGCCTATAAAAGATTTTAAAAAACTTTAAACACGGAACCCGTGCACTATACCGCTGACTCGGAACTCCCTAGACGCAGTACAAAGCCCCCAATTTGCGGGTAATCCGCTAGAAGTCCAGTGTTGCTTGTTTAAATTAAAACATGCGCCCGAATGAATTCAGTGTGACGTGTTCACAACAATACATCAGCGCAATTGGTGTCTTAATGAAACTGTCGCTTGTGCGCGGCTAATTCCCAGTCTGTGTTAAAATTTGTATACGAAATGGCGGTTTATTTGTCTGTTGTTTGTAGCGAGAGAATTACCGGGTATATGAGACCTTACATCCGTGGTCTCGGAGGACGGGCGTAGGCCGTTATTAAGTCAATAAATTAATAATAAACTAAGTCAATAAATTAATAATAAACTAACTAGATAGTGCATTTAGGACAGATGCACAATCATGAAGAAACGTCAACCAAAAAATGTCTGAGCTGAACTACACATACGTATAACTATTGTTATATTTATTACATAAAATAATATTAATTTTGACCATAACGCGTCAATGAAAAGGTATAAAATCAAAAAAATAAATACACTAATATGTCATTATGACATGTAAAATTTGATTGTAAATTCTGCCCATTTGATAGGCAGAAAGTGCATCTAGTTTATGGGTATTGACGACGAACAGTCACTTTTTATTAACTGTTTTTCTTCAATACAGCTCTGATGGCCAGACATGTCACTTACCATCAGGTAAGCAAACCGATCGCCCCGATTTCTTTATTAAATAAAAAATAATGGAACTGCCTTAATAGTCTTGTCGTATGAGCGTTCTGATTGCTGCATGATTCGGAGGTCGTAGATTCCAATCATATATCGCTTAGTGAAAGACATTTAGTGTAATTTTAGGAAAAGCTCCTTATATTGGTTTATTAGGATGCCTGTGACCTGTAGCAGGAAGTTATAGGCTGATTGATTAATTGAAAGAAACGGTATGTTTTGCTGATAACAACAGTGTTTGTGTTGCCAAAATATCGATAGGATTTGTACTGATTTGGAGAGGCCAAATAATACTGTCGGCTTATTTATACGACATGTTATAAAAAAGATAAAACGTTTTTTTCGTTGAAAAACCTCAAACGATGGGACTATTGCAGTATACGAAGCATCAACGATAATATTCATAATTGAAACTGAAATATTAACTTAAGTCACACGTAAAGCAATATGTACCTGGTATTGTAAGTAACTGTCGATAGTTACAAACATGAAAATAATATACTAGAAAATAATATCATTGTCTTCGGTATTAATTATAAAAGAGGAAATAAATGCACATAGGTAATCTTATTATTGTAATTGTTAATACGATTGAATTACATGAATTTGTAAAAAAAAACAGTATTTCGCACTTAGATACCTAAGCATTGAATTTAGGTAACACCTAAATTTTGAATTAGGTAACACATATCTATTTCTATTAGCATTTTTGACGTAGATTACGTATCAAATCTATAGGCACTTCTCAAAATCCTATCTATTCTCAATTCAATATGTTTTAATTGCCAATTCATAAACTATAAAAATACTGACAGATAGAGTTCGGTTAGGAGAGCGAAAGCTTACTAAATTGTCCGAATGTATCAGAACACGTTCATCTTTGTTGCATACCAATAGATCTTTAAGATACGTGCTAGAAACGTGGTTGCACCACCCATATATTTGGCAAAAGCACGAATCACTCGGGAGACCCATCTGCCGACCGAGCTAAGAGGTTAGTCGGCGCCTGTGACAATGAAATAGCAAGGCCATCAACGATAATGTTTGCTTTGAACAGTCACAGGCGTTAGCATTTATAAAGTGTCAGCAACGGGTTTTGTTATTCCAATTAAACAGAGCCCTAATTCAGTTAATAAAAAATGCGCCAATATCTTTATTTTTCTCAATAATATTTTTTTTGCATTTTTCGTATTGTACTTTGACGAGCCATTTGGTTGTTGCGGTTGAGACGTCGACTGCAACACCAAGGGTTCTGGGTTCGATCTCCGAGCAGTGCAAACATTTGAGTGCATGAACATGTCTATTTGTAATGGTCTGTGTGTTTTTTTATGTATAATATGTAGTATTTACAAAAAAACCGTATATAAGTTTGTTTATTCGTTGTTTAGTACCCACAATACAGGCTTCACGCTTAACTTGGGGCTAGATGGCGCTGTGTGAATGTCAGTGGATATTTATCATTACACTGGTCGACAAATCATCAGCTTTTGTGAGCCCACAAAAAGAATTAAACTAATTTTGAGAGAACATTAATAACATACACATTGGTATTATTTAATTTTATGTCGTAGTTAGCTCGGGTTTTTTGTGGATACCTATACAAGTTATAATTTAACTTTTTACTGTTTATTCAGATTCATTAATTTTAATAAGCTTAAAAGTGTACAGATCAGATTATTTTTCTTTTATAATTGAATTCTAGAGCTTCTCTTTTCAAAGTTAAACAATAATCCGCTAGCATGGCTGGACTCCACTTTCCTCAATATCGCCGTTCCATGTCCTGATGGCAGCACCCACCTTGCTCATTACTACGTCCCCCATTTTTAGAGATGAAAAATCCAAATTCGAGTCCAACATAAGTCTTTTAAGGCATATTTTACACCCAATCGAGCGCAGGACTTTAATCATATCATTTACTAGAATATTATAGAATTAAGCTCCCACATTTTTTTTATATAAACGTAAAAAAATGTTTCATTAATTTTCAAGCCATACTGTCCTCATCGTTTAATTTATAATTAATGAAATTATTCTATTCTTATTACAGTATTTAAAGCCCTATAAAAATCCCTTCTTTTTTAATTAGGCATCTGTAATTTAAAAAAAAATCGAATATATTTGAAAGCGTCTCTTTCGTTGTTAAGAATATCTTTTCTTATCACAAAGTTTTGCATTTTATACCTAATTTTAAGTGCAAAGGTGGCACGTCAATGTTTTTTTATCGTGAAGAAAGTATGTTTTCTGATGCTGGAGTATGGTACTTGGTGGCCACACTTTTCTAATGTAATAATTTCCTTTATTACAACTTCTCAATAGGCCAAAACCACTGAAGCGCTTTTCCAAGTATCAAAATAAACTTTTGTGTATTTCTTTGGTATTTTAAATATTTTAAATATATTTTGCGTACCTTTTTTCTATTCATAAGGGCTTATTGTAAGTCTAATTTGAATGAATGGATTATGACTTTCACTTTAACAAATTCAAAGACACAAAAAATTATTGTATTTAGTGTAGCCATGTTGAATACCTAAAATTATAGCAATGACTTTAAAATTTATGCAGATCTTTTAAGAATATTCCTAATATTGTATGTTTTCAAATATATGTGACTTAGATTTTCATAAGTTTCTTTATAGGAAACTGCGTGACACTAAGAAATGTAAGGGTATTTGTTACCTTTGTGTATCAATACTGCCTTAAGGTTACTTTTAGACGAATCTATGAATAATCTTTAAGCTTGTGGTCATCATTATTACCGAAAGCTTCATACAGTGCATCGATGTCGTATCACTAAACCAGATTGCTATCGAATCTAGAAAACTACATAAGATGGTGGAGTGCAAACTATGGCGGTTTCAAAATGCTTCAACTAACATATCTCGTTAATTCGAGCTAAACCAGCTATGAAATATATATGGTTATTTACTATTTACCAAGTACTTTCTGATATTATAACTTATTGTTGTTGGGCAAAAACCTTGTTGATCAGTGTTATTTATTATTATTACTTTTTCAATAATACCCCTATCGCTTGTCAATGACAACTCAAACTAATTATTGTGTCATAATGTGTATCTGTGGAAACTTTATTGTTCTGTGTATTTTTACTTCGTGTGATTTATATTAACTAAACTTATGTATTCCCTTGAAAAAATATATAAATGTTGGTAGAAATTATAAATTGGTATTCTTTTATTTGACGTTCCTTTGACACTTCACGAAATGGTTGAGACACACTTACAAATTAGTAAAACTGGGCCCTGTGGGTTGACATAATGATCTTCTACACTTTTCAAAGAATAAACCACCCAAACAAATTCTTGCGTCTAGTTACAATATCAGTTGCTTATAATCATTAAAAATAAGAAGTGAAATAAAAGATTCATATACGAGTGTATGAATAAAATATTAAAAAAGGTTTAGAAGTATTTTAAAAATTAAATATTATAAGGGCACTTTACTACTCGAAATTGAATTTGTCTCAAACCACTCCTGAATTTGAGTACATAATGCCATTGAGTTCATGGCTTAAAGTAATATTTATTTATTTAGGCCACATACTACCTTAATATCTTAATTGACAATTTACTTACAAATATGTTAGTTAAAAAACCATGTGTTATTACAAAATTTCTCACCAATCACCAACAACTGATAGGCAGTTATTATTCTCCATCAAAGCCGCATTGCGACCGACGCCAGAGACAATAGTTATTAGATCTCTAATATCCGTACTTTTACCTATTAGCAACAGTGTCCTCATCCCGAAACACAGTGCAAATCTGGATAGGTTACGACGAGAGATATAATTATCTCTCGTGACGATATCTGGCACTGCGGTGGTACCTACTTAGACGACCCACCAATCACTACCTATTTTAACACGGAGGTAGTAACTAGTAAAGTCTAATTTAGTCTAGGTAATTTAAACATATTAATTATGTTATTATTGTTATCTTTCTTAATATATGTGGGTACCGAAAGATATTATTACAACAAAGCAATTGTTAAATAAATACTGCCCGGCGGGAGTTAGAGACTCGTTACGGGATATCTGGATACAATGGACCGTTGTTGGGCAAAATTTACGCAATATTGTTATATTAATTGAAGGAATCGCGTTGTATTCTTGTTGTCATAAAAGTATCATTATATGAATACGATCAGGGGTTAGCACCATATATTTTTGTATCTTCTATATGCAGACATTTGACCGCCATCTCATCTGATGGTAAGTGATGATGCGTCCGAGGATGGATCATGGCTGCCTAGAAACAGCTTATTCACTCTTGCCTTGAAGACGGCCAGGTTGTAATGATCGGGGAACACATAAGGAGGCAAAGAGTTCCATTCCTTTGCGGTGCGCATTAAGAACGAGGCACCATAGCGGGCTGTGAGGATGTGTGGAATGTCTACCACGTAAGGATGGAACGCTCGCTTCCGTCTTGTATCGCGATGGTGAAAAGGGGCTGGTGGAATTAAAACAGTAATTTAAAAATGATAGGTACGTCAGATTTTTTGCACTAAAAAAGTAATTCACAAATAACTGATTATCATCATTACAGCATCATGCGGTCATTGCTGAACGAAAACCTCCTAATCACTCCCACGGATGCGGTAGCTGATACCTGTAAAATAAACGAATTATTCGTTAATAAGTTCCCAATTTGCCAGCGAGCCGGTTTCGCTCGTAAATTCACAACTTTACAACCTTACCTTTATGCAAAATTAAAAGACATTTTTCGGGCGTTATTAAATTGTATTATTCAGTTGTAGTAAAAACCATTTTACAGGTTGAAAATTCACTAAACTTTTTTGGTTCGCATTACGTATTGCGAGTTTGTAATAATTTGATTTATAAATATGTATTTCCTATTCAACCTATCGCAGTCCACAGCTGGACATAGGTTTCCCCCATTTTGCGCCAGATATCCCGGTCCTCCGCTTTTCTCATCCAGCCTCCACCAGCGACCTTTCGCAAGTCGTCGGTCCATCGGGCCGGAGGGCGTCCTACGCTACGCACGCTACGTGTATTTAACAGTACTTAAACATTAACACCGACGACCTGCGAAGGAAGGGCGGAAGGATCAGGATATGAAACTGGCGCAAAATGGAGGAGACATTTCCAAGAAGTGGACTGCAGTAGGTTGAAGACATAGACAGAAAAACAATTACTTGATTCTCTATAAAAATATGAATCCTTCCTATGTAGGAGCGTTAATAGGTCTGAACAAATAGATTTTCATGCACCCGAAGGTTTGTGTTGCCCAGGGATTAGACCTAGAAACCTTTTTGTATAAGTCTTATTTTCAACCATTACTCCCTAAAATAGTGAGCTGGGAACCCATTGTTAGATTGTTGATTTATAAAAATACACGTTTAATTATTATCTTTCAACCATACATTACTGATAAATACTACAGATAAAAATTCCCTGCATTTTTGCGGAAAATCCCAACTACTTAATGCATAAAGAATAAATTACAAATACGTTTAAAAACGTGTTCTCCAATCATTACAACCTGGCCTTCAAGGCAAGAGTGAATAGGCTGTTTCTAGGCGGCCATGATCCATCCTCGGTCGCATCATCGCTTACCATCAGGTGAGATGGCGGTCAAATTGTCTGCCTATAAAAGAAAAAAAACATTTTTTTTAACAACGAAAATTGCGAAAACTTCAAAAGCACTCTAAAATGTTTTCTTTATTCTAATGACCAGTCTGAAGTTCGACTAAATCTCAATCAGGTGACGTGATGGTAATTGATGACGTCACCGATTAGGATCCTGACATGGCAAAGCTCTCAAAGCGGTTGCAATCGGCATCGATTCATCCGATTGTTGTTACCAACTCGAGAGCAGTGGCGTGCACAGAGATTATGAGTAGGGCAATGATGTAAAAAAGTATAGATTCGTGATATGCTCACACAACAATGGAAAAAAGTGTTCCGAATGCAGTGACAGCACACATACACATATTTTGAATGGGCGTACATTTACCTAAACGAAAGAGTACAAACTGTACTCTCTTCGGCGGTTCGTTTTTGAGGCACGGATGGCGTATCTACCTTTATATATATAGAATATCATTGAAGTAGGGTATGCAAAGTGAGTGACACATATCGCAAAAACAATAAATCATTTACATTTCTGTCGAATTCAGTGCTGTTTATGACAACAGATGGCTTTTGGTTTTAAATCTATACAGGAAAATGGGCGAATTAGTAGGAATCATTCAATATGTCGGCGATTTTCCGAGTTGTCTGGACGCACAGGATATGCACTGCTTATTTGCATATATGGAGTGCTCGCCACTGCTCGAGAGCGACCAGTTTTAACTCGTCACTTGTGATCGATGGCCCTTGTCCAATAGTAAATTCCAATGTCTATACCCAGAATACCTGCATGCGTCTCTGTGATTCTCACAATCTAGACTAGACTCAAAATGATATACCTTTTTAGAAAAAATGGGGCTGTATGTGAACAGGGTATGAGGAAAATGAAGTAGTAAGGAAGAATATATATATATATATATATATATATATATATTATATATATATATATATATACAATATATATATATATATATATATAATATATATATGCAATAAAGGAGCATCAACAATGCTGTAGTCACATAAAACTGCTGAATGTTCTGATTCAATTAGTAAGTTCAGTTACTCAGAAAATACCCTAAAGTACTGTTCAAAAAACTTTGAATTTATCTTAGTCCAAAAATCACCAACTATTAAATATCCAAACTGCATCTTTAAACTTCTGAGTAGTTGGGATTTAGGATACCTATAATACTCCAATTTGCGTCTAAAACCATGTCGCCTTTCTCAAACAACATCTACTCTTATCGACCCATTTGTTGCAATGGTTGAATCGTCGGCTCTTACACTTCCGGGTTCGATCCTCGGGCAGTACAAATATTTGTGTGCATGAACATGTCTGTTTGTAATGGTGGTCTTTGAATAATATGTATTTATTACAAAAAAAATGTGTTATCCGTTGTTTAGAACCCATACTAACAGGTTAATGCTTAATTTGGGCTAGATGGCGCCGTGTGTAGAACAGTGGATATTTATTCAATATTATTTTCAGTTACGCGGTCTTCACTCCAGAACTCGTATGATATTAATTACTTGAAAGAACTCTAGCATACGTCTAACAAGCCACCATAACTTCATATGCCTTCAAAATGATACTAACTTACTTACTCCGCTGGCTCATTGACCCGAAGTGAGTCTTGGCCTCCGCAACAAGAGATCGCCATCTTTCTCGATCCTGCGCCACTTCCCGCCTGTCATTGACCTGGAGTTCACGCAGATCAGTGATATGATGGCAATAAGAATTCTGACATAGGAATTGGCATACCATCCCGATACGACCCTTCCAGAGGCATATAAAATGAATACTCGAACTCATAAAGCCATCCAAAGGGCAGGATTGCAACTGCTGTAATGAATAATGGAGGCCGCATTGGGACCACCGTTGTGTTTTCCAAAAATAATGATATTTCCAGAACGAAAGAGAATAAATGGAAAGATTTGTGTCGATTTTCTTGTGTTAATTATAATTAGGTAGGCCTAGGCACCACAGTGCCAGATATCCGTAAACAATTTATAATTAGGTAGGCCTAGGCACCACAGTGCCAGATATCCGTAAACAATTTATAATCCAAGTCCTGTACTTTGTGCATGCTGTTGAAATGGTGAACGAGGCTCCATCGACCTCTACGATCAAGTCATGTGTTGTGGGCTGAAACTCCTCAGCAGGGAAAGGTTAAAGAAGCTGAAAGCTTACTTCAGCAAAGAAAAAGAGTAACTAAGTTTCTTGCCGGCTCTTCTCGAAGATTCTACTTATTCCAAACCGGTGGTAGAGTCATTAAAAATATATATAATAATAACAATTACGATTCAAAAATATGTGTAACAGATTTATTTGAAAATACATATTTTTCTTTCTTTAATAAAAGAATTTACTTTACTTACTTGGTGATAGCCGTTACCAATTGAATAAATTGGTTCAGATTGCAGCTTGATACAAATATCGTGGGTTCAAATCCATGCGGGTCCACAAATGTGCAAATAATCCTGGTCAAGGAAATTGTACATTGAATCAATTATATATGATTCTAGTCATAGGAAGATATGTTAAGCCTTGCAATTAGCATATGACTTTTGCACTTAGCATATCAAACTCATTATTTGGAATACCCAACAATTTTAATTGTTTTCAGTCCACAAAATATCGCTAATTACTAATTCTGCGTTCCAAACGAAGAGTGCAATAAGTCAAATTTTTAAACAATTTGCCCAAACAGACTAAAGACCTTTTCAAAATCCATTTATACATTTTGATTAACAATAAAAAATACAAAGGTCTTGAGACAATTGGCCCAAAAACCCGACTTATTGCTTCGTTAGGAGGGCAGAATTTACCACAAGATGTGGGAAAAATTCAGGTGTCCTCTATTTTCAAAGCCGAGGGAACGTTACAGAAGTGGAAGTAGAACTCCCGAAGGGGCCTGGCAAAGTTGGTCGCTAAATTGTGCAGGTGGGAAACTTAATGCAACATTGCACTGGTACTTGTTCATTTGTGAACAGTTTGTTGCATTTACACCTCACGATGCAACAATGCATTGTTTAAAAGGGAAGAAAATTGAAAATTATAATTACTTGATGGCAAACTTGGTGCTGTGTCGTCTAGGTAGGTACCACTGCAGTGCCATATATTGTTTCGTAAAACAGGAGTGTTTTACACTTCCGTGTTTTGAAATGATGGTACTATAACTAGTAAAATTACTGGGTATAAGTGGCTTAACATCTGGTTGTTTCTATGTATAATACGTAACTATTTACAAAAAAGAGTATATAAAGTTTATCTGTTCTTAAAAACCCATATAACAGGCTAATGCTAGTTTGGGGCTAGATGGCGCTATTTGTATGTCACTGGATATTTATTTATTTATCTTTCGTTTCGGGTGAAAGGCGCAAGGCAGTGTTGACTGAAACATATTGACTACCTACTGTTATAAATTTCCTTTAAATCTTTGACCGCCAATGACGCCTTAAGACGCTAGACACAATAGACTTTCTCATGTGTCTGGATTCCTGGCGTTCAAGGCGTTAATACTGCATTGTCATGGTCAGTCGTATAACTTACCATTAGGTGAGCGAGATGGTGGTTCCGTTCACTTATGACATAAAAAGATACTAAATCCAGTCCAGGTTACATAAATACTTGTCTCTCTCTCTCTGAGACGTTAATGGATGTTTCGTGATTGTTGACCATAGATTTAAGCCCATAAACTTGGGCCAGTTCCAATAACCTCCTGTTAATAAATAAATATCCACTGACATTCACAAAGCGCCATCTAGCCCTAAGTTAAGCGTGAAGCCTGTGTTATGGGTACTAATCATACTTATATACATTTTTTTTTGTAAATACATACATATTATACATAGAAAACACCCAGAACATTACAAACATACGTGTTCATGCACACAAATGTTTGTACTGCCCGGGGATCGAACCCGGAACCCTTGGTGTTGCAGTCGACGTCTCAACCGCAACACTAAATGGGTCGCCAAACTTGACCACGCAGGCAGTCACAGAAAGAGGAGTATATTCTGATGTAATAAATGCGTATATACAATTAATTGAGAAATCATACAGTGTAAATCCCTCTTTGCTAAGTTAGCTTATTCATACAGTTTTGTTTATGTTCATGAAGATGCAAACAGTTTATTTAAGAAACTAGTGGACTCGGTAACAGCTGGGAAAAATGGTATTCCAACTCCTTTTACCCGGAAAGATGTTATTGTGGTCTATATGACAATATCTTACTAAATAATATTTAACTACAAATATTCCTTTCCTGATGTCGGTGACTCATTGGTGTGGACTTCCGATCTGGAGAGTGCAGTTTCAAACCCCGTCACGTACCCACCGATGCTCCAAAAACAATGTTACCAAAAATTATATGAAAATAGGTAATCCTCTGCTAATAAAAATATGGGGTTCCATTCCGATCGATAGGATTATATATTTAATCACCATTAATCAAGTCAAACGATAACGCTCCAGTAAACAAAATATAATATGAGTTTTAACCACAGATTTCCCAATACAGGAGATGGGGCAAGCCGCGTTAAAAAGTGCGACAAATGTATGCTCAACGAGCATACACTGGCTATAGTTTTCGCTCCGTGAGACGAATGAAGACGCACGAATTTTAGAAGAAATTACCGTTTTTTTTCCAAAATGCCATTCTGTGCAATTGTAACATGCCATCATCGCAGTGAATCAGTAAAATTTACCAAGAAATATAATATCTTTTCACAGGTAAGAATTGAAAAGTAATTGCGACACTGGGACTGCCTATAAACTTGGCGGCTTGTCCAGTCTAATTGTTATTCGGATGTCTGTGGTTTTAACAATGCTTTACGTCGATGCTATTGGTGAAAAATTAATTTCTTTAACACAAAAAATTCTCGCAGAATCGTTAGTAAAGTAATTAATTGGTTGTGTTGGTTGCTTTATTGAGCGGTTTTTTATCTATTTTAGGAATGGACTTCGTTACTACTACCGTTTTTTTACGTTATAAGTGAACGGGACACGGTCAGTGCGCTCACCTGGTAAGTGATACACCTGACTATTACCGATGCAGTGTTGAAACTTTATAACAGTAGGTAATATTAATTAATTCCGTGGTGGAGTGGTCTCTTACATTTTCCGGAATGTACATCTAATAAAAAAAAAATCATCCTGAAAAGCCTGTTTGAATCATGGACGTAAGTATAAAAAATGTGTTCCCGAAATGACAGCTGTTGTGTATCATGTCATTTTGACAAATATTTTTTGTATACCGATTTTAGTTTGTGGTTTTTCATACAAAACTGGCCGAATGTTGACACACTTTTGATGTAAGCGAGACTGCGTCCGTATTTTAAAAGTCCATGGTTCTGGTTGGAATAATTGAACCCTACCACTAAATATAGATATCAATCCCCAGACAAATTACGGGAGGTAGAATCTTGTCATATACGACTGCGTGACCATCAATTTTAAAGGGTCACCATTAATGCGGCACAGGTGGGATGAATAAAAATGGCGCACCTTGGATCTGTAATGGTTTATTTTATAGGTCCAGGTTTATGACCCGCGTAGCCCATCCCGATTTATGGGGGTTTAGAGTTGTGTGCAGTATCTACAGTACATTGGAGATGTTTATCTCGGGAATCTCAATATAAATAAGTGAGTGGTATGAACAATTATGATTAATGAATGGTATCGATTCCCGCGTAGTACAAACATTTGCGTGCATGAACATGTCTGTTTGTATTTTTTTATGTTATAAATGTAGAGGATGGTCAGGACGCTCACCTGATGGTAAGTGATACGCCTGACCATGGCGGAGCGGCATTATTGAGAGCAACAACTGATAAACAGTTATTATTCTCCATCAATGCCACACTGCGTCCGTCATCCGAGTCAAGATGTTAGGTCTCTTATACCCGGTTCACTACCCACTTGATCGCGGACTATTATTTTCAAGCTCTATAATGTAACTCTCTTCTATGCTGATCTCAAATTAGTCATTGTACCAAAATTCATTCCAACATGTCTTAGTTTAACTTTAAGAAACAAGTGTACAAGTATGAATTATGACTTCCACTTATTCAAGATGGCTGACATTAGCACAGCTGAGTGCAGTATTGTGAGCGGGAAAGGACTTGGCATCAAAACGTATTTTAGTTTTCTAAACTATCTCTTTTAAGTGGTCTTAGCAACAGTGCATAGTTGCCCAAACTTTCCAATATCACAGATTAATATTCCCATCATCCTGAACCTAAACTTAGTCGTCATGTTCGAGCTTTCAAATCAATTTTAATCTTTCCAACTTAATCGTTGGGATTGGCACACAGCTATGGCCTCCCTCATTCCTCTAGCTCTTTTAATGATCTTATTCATTACATTTCAATTAAACCTCGGTACAAAGAGGTGGAATTCGAAGGTTTCTTCAATATATCAAGAATATCCTAAACAATTGAGGACTTCCAAATTGTCTGGGTGACAATTTGTCAATTTGAATTTGAGAAGGTGATAGCTTTCATTGACATTCTCGAGTTACTTTCTTGGGCTCTCATGGAACAAATTGTTTTTAAAATGTTGCTTACATTTTAAAAATAATTGTTCCATGAGAGACAAAATAAAAATAATAGAGCATCATAAATATAAATCCAAAGCCTTTAAGAACAAGTGGTAAAGTGAATTTGACCTAAATAGAAATTAAGCTTAAATTCACTTTACCACTGGCTTAAAAGCACCACTTTAAATCTATTAATGTCAAATTTAAATATTCCAAAGATATCTAGGAAAACTATATTTGAACTTAAAGTATGAAGTCGAAGCTGATAATGTAATAGTCGATAGATTAGTTTGAGAAGCAACGACTTTCTGTTTGAAAGCTGCAATGAATTATTTACGATAGCTTTTGAAAAGTTCCAAAACCTAGATACTTATCGAATATTCTTTTACAAATCGTGTACAAAATAATGTTTCCAACAGTTCCTTCCTCAAATCCTAACACAAGCCTTGAAATGATGAATGAAGTCTTCTAGACCAGCTAGTGATGTACCCTTACCTAGAATTTTAATGTTTTCCTAAACAATCTACAAACTCAAATCTATACTAATATATAAATCTGAAGAGTTTGTTTGTTTGAACGCGCTAATCTCAGGAACTACTGGTTCGATTTGAAAAATTCTTTCAGTGTTAGATAGCTTATTTATCGAGGAAGGCTATAGGCTATATATCATCACGCTACGAGTAATAGAAGCGGAGCAGCAATGAAGAATGTTTCAAACTCGGGGGTATTTTTTCATACTTGGAGCTTTCGCTGCGTACGCTGCGTAAACGGTTAAAGTTACACAAAAGTCATGTATGAGAGTATTGTTCTGCTTTTAATGGTCTACAAAAAAGTCCGCGACAGCATATGTCTATCTTTTAAGGTTAGCTACTATAACATATTTTTGCTAAAAAAATCTGAAATTGACCCGAAACCTTCAAAGTTAGAGGGAGGGGAAATCGTATGTATAGTGATAAATGCAAGTACCGTGTTATCCCGAATTTAATGCGAGCGAAGCCGCGGGCAAAAGCGAGTAACTTATATAAATGACGACATTTATTTATTTTATTCTCTAATTACTAATTATTGACTGTCTTCTTTTTGTTTATATTTATGTTTATTTTATGTATAATTGCTTATTGAATTTTAAAATCTGAATCTGATTTTGTAAGCTGACATATTTTTAATTTGCGCGCGTGTACTCAAGTTGAAAGCCTACTCGTTAAATTATTGTGTATGTTTCTACTGAAATTATTCATGGATTTATATGTGTATTAAAAATTATGAGTTGCATAAAAAGCCCTGAGTTTCTTGCAGGATTCCACTCATTAAAATGCGTATTCTTAACAGTTGGTAACTTTATTTAACTAAATTGAATAAATTATTTTTTTATTTAATTTTGCATTCTCTCTGTATAAAACAGACAGCGTCTAATGAATGCTGAAAATACAGTTGTTTAGTTGTAATGCTAATATTTAAGTCCTGTATCAAATAATTTCACTGTTTGTCACCTTTCAGCAAGGATCACCTGTGCCATTAACATAATTGTAAAAAAATGACGCTAGAAATAGTTGACCTTAATTTTCAAAGCAAATGTATTTACCTTGAAGATGGGTGAGACCCACCCAGCTAGTGAAATTACCGGGTATAAGAAACCTAACATCTGTTGGCTCTGGTGTCGGCCGCAGTGCGGCATTGACGGAGAATAATAACCATCTATCAGTTGTTGGTCTCCTTCAATGCCGCTCTGGCATGGTCAGGCGTATCACTTACCATCAGGTGAGCGTCCTGATCGTATTGAAAACCAAACAAAATAGATTTTAGCAAAGACAACACATAATATTTAAAAATATGATATTTCATGTACCTATTTATCTTGTAACTATTTTAAAACTTTTATCTTAATTGTATAAGCACATCCTTATCTTTCGACCCTCGAGAGTCTGCAACAATTTTAAAAGGGCAAAAAGCAAAGTTGCTATGGGTAACATTCATGTGATAAATTGAATGAAACTTTAAGCAAAGGTTTCGCCAGGCAGTGCATTTGAAACGATACATCATAAAAAGCTCATGTATGAATATTCAAATATTGATTGATGATTGGGTGAAGTGAAGACTTTAGTGAGATGTGGCTCAATACTGTTATCAATCAAACAAAGATTGCCATCCACGATATTTAAATAGTTATTTTCCTTAAAACAAAATAGTGAATCTAAAATTAGAATTCAAAATAGTTTATTGGTATCTAGGTTTTACATATAGATGGTTTTTCAGTACAGAGTTCGGAGTTCCCTTGTAATTGAACGCAGTTGTTTGTTTTAAATGATTGTCTGCATATAGGTAATACTAGATGTGACTACAGCAAAGTTTTATAAACTAACAATTATGGGCTTTTAGCCTGAAATTAAAGGATTTTATTATTATTATTATCAGGATCTATGTCAATAAGCAGTCAGACCAACTCTGGTGTCAGAAACTTTGAACTGCCTAAGGGCCTTTTAGGCAGTTTCCAAAACTTCAGAGCGTAAAAATAGAAATCAGTTCAATCCGAGTTTAATTTCGCGCGTATTCTGTTTTATACAAACGATTTAGCGTACACAATACAATTTAAACTGTGTCTGTAACATGTAAAGTACATTTTCGTTTGTGCGATTCCCATTTTTTCGATGCCCCATTATCTAGAAAATGGAACCGTCAACTTGACAAGCACAGATTGCTTACAGAACTTGAGCTTCGTGGATGTGTACTGAATTAATTTTTAACTGGTTTTAAGAAAAGAGCAAAGAGGAAGTATTTTTTAATATACCTACCACCCTTTTTAAGGATTTAAGGACTTACCATTTAGCGGATAGCACTGATAACAGAGCTCTCTCATTTAATCGAAGCTTTAAATTGTTGTGGTTGGTTTTATATGTAGTTGAAAAGAGTGCAATATTACTTTTTTGCCTGAGAACTGCGCCTTAATAATGTGTGTTGTGATGTTTTTAGAGGCTTGTTTGCTATTCGTTGGGATACAGGTTGGGGTCCTTAAAGCTAGTAGGACCTATTGTATTTTTAATTTATATGGAGTACAAAGCCGGGATATTACGAAATTTGGCAAAAAGTCGATCAATAATTCAAATGTTTGGAAATATCTCCTTGTACGTGGCATCAGTATAATAAGATTACTAAGAGTAGGTATTATGTATTGTGAGTATTAAATTCCCTCCTCTCTCCTTAGTTGTTGTGCCCCAAAGAGTCTAAGGGCAACTTATAAACATTGCGGAAAAACAATAAATGATTGAGTATCATCTGCGACCGGACGTTGAAGTCCGGAATGTCCGCATTGTGAAGTAACGCGAGCGTTCTGTTTACACAGGCATGACCGGGAGACCAAAACCCCGATCCTGCTACCTTTTAAAAAGTCCGTCAGCCTTCGTCACTGCGACATTCGTCGGCTTGTCTCCTTACTGCATCAAAAAAAACATTTATACTTTTTCATTTATGATTTTTCTTTTGTAACAAAGTGTACACGACGGTCAAGACGCTCATCTGATGGTAATTGATACGCCTGACCATAACAGAGCGGCCTTAATGAAGACCAAAAACTGATAGACAGTATTTTTTCTTCATCAAAGCCGCACGGCGCCGGACACCCGAGACAACAGATGTTAGGTCTCTTTTACCCGGTAATTTCACTAGCAACAGTGCCCTCATCCCGAAACATAGAAGTACAAAACACTTTTATTTTATGGGGCGATATCGTAGCCGTTAGTAATGGAAACTTATCAATACTATTATTATAAAGCTGATGAGTTTGTTTGTTTGAACGCGCAGGAATTACTGGTCCGATTTGAAAAGGCTATATATCATCACGCTTCGAGCAATAGAAGCGGAGCAGCAATGGCGATTTTTTCATACTTGGAGCTTCCGCTGCGTACGCTTCGTAAACCGTTTAAGTTTCGCAAAAGTCATGTATGAGAGTATTGTTCCCCTTTTAAATGTCTACAAAAAAGTTCGCGACAGCATATGTCTATCTTTTAAGTTTAGTTCCCTATAACCTCATTTTTGCTAAAATTTGTTTCTTAAATATTAATCCTTATCCAAATAAATACTTTATTTATCACAATAATTTAATTATAAACAAAATTGCCCTTTACATTATTCAACTAAACGAATATCTTATGAGATATCGCAGTTTTAACTCACCTATATAAACGGAGTAGCGGGTTAAAGTGAGCGTTAGGCCAAAGTAACTATTCCACGCGGACGAAGTTGCGCGCTAAAGCTAGTATCTTATTATTATTATTACAGACAGCTCAGGCGGGCAATTCCGTGAGGCATTAAGGTAAATTTACGCGGGCGGTCGCCATATCGGCAGCTTAATTTACTATAAAAAGGTTTTGCATTTTGATGACTACCTCTTAGTTACCTATCACACGTAGGTATACATTAACTGGAGTTATGTGTTTATATTTATACATAACACAGGGCTCGATGACATTACGACTAGTACGTTCTATTGCCGATCGCGTAAGCCGAGAAATTATCGCAGCGGTCATGAAACGGATGGGTGACGGATTCTTGAGGCACTGCTTGCTTAAGAAGGCACGTCTGTACTGGGACTTTCAAAGAAAGGAATACACTAGCATTCGCCAATCCGCATTGGGCTTGCATGGTGTAGCCATTCTGTGTGGAATATCTGGGCCCTGCAGCGGGACTTTGTAGGCTGATTTATCAATATATTATAACAACTAGGCTGGCGCATTTCTCGGTCAACATATTAGTTTAGGAATTCAGAGTGGAAATGCGGCCAGCCTTTTAGACACTTTACCTTTGACAGAGATTTGTGCAATTGTTTTTTTTATATTATCATTTTTTAAAAACATTTAACATATTTGATATCTGTTTTTATTAATGAAGTTAATAGTAGCACTGACAACGAAACTAGGTGAGCTATGAGCTGAAAATTAACTTATTTTAATGCTCAATTGCACACACAATAACAAAAACTATTATAAAACAAAACATGATCACTTACTATTCAACCTATCGCAGTCCACTGCTGGACATAGGCCTCCCCCATTTTGTGCCCGATATCCCGGTCCATCGCTTTTCTTATCCAGCCTCCACCAGCGACCTTTCGGAAGTCGTCCGTCCATTGGGCCGGAGGGTGTCCTACGCTACGCTTGCCGAGACGCGGTCTCCACTCCATGATCAACATACATACAAGAAAGCAAGCCGAAATTTGATGGCTGAGCCATAGAACTCAGCCTGAGCTGCCGCAGAACAGCGGTCCTACGCAAGGCTGATTTTCAGCCACCCTTCATCTCTCTATATGTTGGATGGGTGGCATGTAGTTATTGAAGGCTAGTCGGTGGCTCAATGGTGTGGACTGTTGCCCTCCTCCCGAGAGGGCTGAGGTTGAAATCCCGCCACGTACCAATGTGTTTTCGAATTTACGGAATTAATGTACGTTATCCGATGCTCTTACGGTGAAGGAAAACATCGTGAGGAAACCTGCGCACGCCTGCGAAGAGATTCAAATGTTGTGTGTGAAGTCGTCCAATCCGTACTGGGCTCACGTGGACGACTAAGGCCTAATCACCCTTTACAGGATGGCTCTTGCCCCTCGGTGGGGACGTTTAATGAGCTGATGATGACTCGAATATTTTTTATCAAAATAGCCTTGACTTGTTTTCTGCTCTATAGAAATGTAAATATCGGGTCGCATAGAACAATATGAAAACATCAAACAAAGTACAACATTACTTAAATATTCAAAGAGCTAACATAATTTCGGTCGTTACCTACAAACCCAGTCGCTACCTGCAAGCGAGATTGGGTAATATCCTAAGCCTTTACAATGTTATAGTATTGTAGAAAATAGCATTTTGCATTCAAACAAACAGGATATTAGGCGATCGAAACAGCGGGAATTAATTTTACGCAGAACGGTTCCGTATATATTTACGGAGAATTTGGAATCATCTATTAAATGGTGGTTCAAAGGGATTTTATGTTTGACTTAATCTTCGTCGCTGCTGGCATTACAATGGAGACATTATAGAATTTAATATAAATTAAATTAATAATAAATATTGACAAATAATGAAGTGTCGGTAACTCATTAGTGTGAACTGTTACTTTCCAATCTGGAGGGTGTAGGTTCAAATCCGGCCACGTCTCAATTTATTTTCGAAATTATAATGCACGTATGTCGCAAAACTGATGGCTGTTGAAGCAGACGAGTTCTGGAGTGAAGACTGCGTCTTTGCAATTTGAGCGTAGGATGCCCTCCAACCCGATGGACTAACGACTTGCTTGACACTGGTGGAGACTGGATGAGAAAAGCGGAGGGCCAGGATATCTTGCGCAAAATGGGGGAGACCTACGTTCAACAGTGGACTACGATAGGTTGAAGAGATAATTATGTATGTTATTTATTATTAGTCGCGTGGACGACTAAGGCCTTTACAACCCCGGACGGGTAGACTTGTGCTCCTCGATGAGGACGTTTAATAAGTTGACGATAAATATTGACAATAATAATAAATTAAATCCTAACACATCCTTCTCCGTAACACGTAGGACAAACTTGAACTTTTTAATTGCATCTTAGTGTTTAGTGCTTAGTGTTTATTTATTTATTTAAGGACAACCAACAAAATAACATAACAAACGATGATATCATTCACAATTAAAACTTATTAGTAACATAACAAATCGCTGTTATACTTAAAGGCTGCCACGATATGCACTAATTTATGCCTTGTAATAAATTACTTAAATTACATAAATTTTAACAATTAAAAAAATTAATTAAATTATGTCTGAAACAAAACTATTTTCCGGACCGAAATGCATCTAATAACAAAGATTTAAATTTGCGCAGTGAGAATGACATATCATATTGTACTGGGGTTGTTACAGACGAAAATTGACTAAATTGTTATTGTATTCTGTTAATAGTGGAGAAATGTCCAAGATTACTTTTTGAGCTTTTTGCTTTAAATGGTAGGTATCTCGACAAACGAGCTATTTTATATGGAACATCAAAATTTACTTTCTGCAATAAACCTGACCAATCCAGATGTCCATTGTTTGCTACCGAAAGTAAATGATTGTTATTGATTTTAATCATTGCCTATTCCCTATGTAGTCTATTCTATCTCCATTTTTATTAGAATTAATTGAAATGCGTTTGGCATAACTGTATTATGTCAAACGCATTTCAATTATGGCGATATCAATTAAAATTGTTAAATAAATCGTAAGAATATAATAAAATATAGCGAATTTAGTGGGTTTTTTATTTTCCAATTCCCTGTTCAACCCTAAGTTCTGGAACATTTACTTGAAGTATAAAGAAATAAATCTTTTAAAATCCTTCGCAGCTCGTTTCATCACAACTCAAGTGTCATTGATTTCAAATGTTCCTGCTTCAAATAAACAGGATTTTGTTGTGTCTGTGAGATTTTAGTCTTACTGTAAAGTACATAAGGTTCGTTTTGGTTTGATTTGAACGTTATTTTAAGATTTTTTGTATATTTCGTTTGTTTTTATGAAGTGTTTTTGGAATCAATACTCTTTATTTAATCAACCTTAAGGGTAAGAAGCAAATTATTTCTAATCATTATCATCATTCAAGCCAAATATTAAAAAAAAAATTAACTATTCTAACTAAACTGGGAAAAATCGCAAAAAATGACTTTCACTATGCTGTCTCTCCACGTGACTCAAACCCACGAACCTGGATCGAACAGTGATCTGAAACCAACGTTCTGATCATTGGGCCATTTGAGCTTAGAACCGATGGGGCGGAAAGGTTCTCGAGTAGCGTCCACGTAACGGAAAACGAAGCGTAGGCCGACCCCCAACCAGATGGACGGATGACCTGGTTGGTGGGTAGCAGATGGATGTCAACTGAAAGAGATCATAAGATATCATCGGCCCGCGTGGATATCATTAAGGAAGGACTTCGTTCAGAAGTTACGTATGAGTACATGATGATGATGAAAAAGTTGTAAAAATGAACCCAACCTACAAAGACGGAACGGGAAAAAAAACTTCGGCAAAATTTACTGCGGTAATAATGGCAGCCCGCAGTGCGGCGTTCGTAGTCACAGTCTTTCACAGGGTTTTCTCTTGTTCGCCTATCCAGGATCTAATCTTTACTCTAGGGATCCTATTTCAAGGTGAAATGCTGAGGTAAATCTTTAGAGCTGAGCTCATATATTTAGTTATATGTTGTGGGTTAGATTCCTCTGACGTCAATAAAGAGTAAAGTGCCTCTCCCCTTTTTCCAAATGGTTACGACGGGAAACTGATTTCCAAGTTCACAGACCATTTTAAGTTCTTCTACTTTAGTTTAAGAAACATTTTTACCGCTTGTCCCAGACTCATTCTACCAGCATTGGTTTACTTACTCTCTTCAACCTATCGCAGTTCACTGCTAAACATAGGTCTTCCCAACTTTACGCCGGATACCCCTGTCCTCCGGTTTTCTCATCTAGCCTCTACCATCGGGCCACATGATATGATTCATATCGGGAAAAAATTGAGACGTTTCAAACACTGAAATCTTGAAAAACTGGAATAAAACTTAAGGTATGCGTCTACCCCGTTAGTCTTTCCAATTCCTCAAAAAAAACCTGTCGATCTATGCTCCAAACACCGTCATAAGAATAAATGAAAGAAGGAGTCATAATAATTTAGATATGCTTAGTAAGAGACTGAGGTACCTACGCAAACAATCACATCAAAGTCTGAACCTGATCGATCGCACACTCCACTAGTCTTTTACTTCTGAGTTACTACCATTATTTTAAGAGTAATTTCAAGAGAACCTCTCAAGGGTAAAACTCAGGCAGTTGCGTGTGAGTGATTGTGAAGTCGCACAACAGCGATGCGTATTAGAGGCTGCCTTCACTTCGACCGAGTACCTAACGATCGTAAATGGATGTGGCATTTTGTCCTTTATTATAAGTAAAGAAAAATATACCTGTACTTATTACGAATACCCATCTGGTGTAATAGTTGAGACGTCGGCTATTACACCAAGGGTTACGGTTTCGATCCCTGGGCAGTACAAACATGTGTGTGTATAATGGGTATGTATTTACAAAAAAATATATAAGTATGTTTATCTGTTGTTTAGTATCCATATTACACGCTTATGCTTAGTTTGGGGCTAGATGTCGCTGTGTGAATGTCAGTGGATATTTATTATTATTATTGAAAGAGAATCAAACTGTAGTCCAAAATAAATGACTGTCAAATGTTTTATCAAATTATTACAAGAGGGTTGGCGCAGTTCTTTGTCAACATTATTAGTTTGGATATTCAGTTGTAATGCATTAAGCCTTTTAGACACGTTAACTCGTTGCTTCGACGGTGATTTAACACTTTGGGATTTTTCAAATTTCAAAGGCTTCTTGTAAGAAAAAATGATAGCCAGAAAATCTAATAGTAGTCCTATTCAGCCTGTAATTGATGATAACTTTATCTATAAGACCTATCGCTTATCAAAGGCAGGAACAAATGTCGCCTTTTTCGTACCGAATGTCCATGGGTGCCGGTATTACATAACACTAGGTTGGCTCGTTTGCTTACCGATGGAAATAAAAAAATGTATAATACAAAATGAAACGAAAAAGTGAAAACCATTTATAACAATGCAATAGAAGTTAAAGGTGCGAAAGTACAGAATCCAAAAGCCTTCAATTTATATTAAAGGATTGACATGAAACGGAATTGACAGGGAATGAAGGAAAGAAATTGTTTCCCATATGGATTGAATAAGAATCTGAATAAGGGAACGGGATGACAATAGAATCTCAAAATATAATATTTTGCAATCAATTTTATAGGGAAAAGAAGTGAGATATTAAAATTACCTAATATATTGTATATACCATACGATATTAAAGTTCGAAATTTTTTGTTGTGTATCCAGTTGAGTAGAGCGTCGGTGGCTCAGTGGTGTGTTGTCTTCCGACCGGGGGAGGGCGTAGGTTCAAATCCCGCCACGTACCAATGTGCTTTCGAATTTTCGAAATCATATGTACGTTATCCTACGCTCTTACGGTGAAGGAAAACATCGTGAGGAAACCTGCGCTTTCCTGCAAAGAGATTCACAAGTTGTACGTGAAGTCGTCCAATCCGCACTGGGCCAACGTGGACGTCTAAGGTCTATACACCCGCGTACGGGTAGGCTCCCTCGGTGGGGACGTTTAATAACTGAGATGATGATCCAGTTGAAGTTGATGAAATACCTACACACTGAAGTTTTTTGGTGCTTCTTTTCGTTTCGACTTTTGACTATGGGCAGTCTTCAAATCTTTGGGAAAGTGGTGAGCGCAGATGGCTATCAAGAAAAAAACTAGCTAAATGCAGTTATGGGATGGATGGTCAAAATTGACAGTTTTCTATTTTCAACAGGTCGTCGCGTTCGTTTTGATTGTGTCATTTAGTTGTCATTTTAATATTCGTTATTGTCATAAGATTAAGTCAATTTCGTCTGAACTAGCTGTCAAAATTATATGCGACTTGCAGGTTTGTAGATAAGCCAAACCATTAGTCTCATTTGGGTAAAAAAACTCTTGACTCCAATCTGTCTCTCGTATATACTAAAGACATTGAGACGTATTCAAATAAATTTATACGAAGTTTAAGCTGTACTAACTTATAACTATTAAATTAATAATTTAACAAGATATAATAAAGCAGACGCTAAACCTCACGGAATTACTGAAACATAACCGAAACCAAACAGTCTTTAGACTCAGCCGGTTTATTGGGCTGTAAATTTTAAATAACTTTTAAGGGCGGGCACGACGAAGATGAAAAAAAATCCCTTCGAAAAAAATAGTAGCTTGGTACGGATTCTTTTAGTATCCCCTGCAGAGTAAGGTATCGTTTGTAACAATAACAAGTACAGTGAGTGAAAAAAGATAAAATCACTAGGTATAAAAAACTAACATGTGCCATTTCGGGTCTTGGATGCAGAGTATGCATTCGTTTTCTTCAACACTGCTACAACAACTGTTCATGGAAAGTTTAGTCTAGTTGACAAATGTTTGTGCTGCCCGCCGATCGAACCTGGAACCCTTGGTGTAATAGCCGATGTCTCAACCATTATACCAGATGGTCATATCTATCTTAATTATAAACATGTTTTAGTGTTATTCTTATAACAACGCTACGATCAGCCTTAAGTCTTCAGAACGTCACGGAGCTGTGTGCTAGGGCTTTATTTATGAGACCAGCTAGTCGCCCGTGAAATTATACAGCCTGTATAGAAAATAGAGCGGGTAACGGTTGGCTGAGTTATGGCTTCATGGGGGCAGATTTCTTTTAGATGAAGACAGTGGTAAATATATATTTTAATGATTATATTTCGTATTATAATCAATTTTTATTAATTTTATTCTGACATGTTTTAATTATTGAAAATATTTTTATCTTTTTATTATTAATAATTATTTAATTGACATTTTTAATCTTATTAAATTTAAAATTAATTGTAAGTTCGATTATATTTAAATTAAATAAAAAATAATTTTAATAGTTATTTTAATTCTGATTCTAATTTAATGATGATTTATATTATATTATATGATTACATCTATCTATAATATATAGAAACACTAGTAGTTAAGAGCTTTTTTCCTAACGTTTATGGGAAAAAAATAATTTGATTATTTTAAATCATCATCAGCTCATTAAACGTCCCCACCGAGTGGCACGAGCCTACCCGTATAGGGTGATTAGGCCTTAGTCATCCACGCGGGCCCAGTGCGGATTGGACGACTTCACACACAACCTTCGAATCTCTTCGCAGGCGTGCATGAAGGTTTCCTCACGATTTTCCTTCACCGTAAGAGCGTCGGATAACGTACATATATTTTCGAAAATTCGAAAATACATTGGTACGTGTCGGGATTTGAACCTCAGCCCTTCCGGTAAGAAGGCGACAGTCCACACCACTGAGCCACCGACGCTCTCATTATTATTTTGAATGTTAGATAATAATGATGTGATAATCACCATTTAACCCGTTAAGTTAAAGTAATATCAATAAATAACTACACCTATCCTATCCTATTCAACCTATCCGCAGTCCAGCTGGACATAGGTCTCCCCATTTCGCGCCAGATATCCCGGTCCTCCGCTTTCCTCATCCAGCCTCCACCAGCGACCTTTCGCAAGTCGTCGGTCCATCGGGCCGGAGGGCGTCCTACGCTACGCTTGCCAAGACGCGGTCTCCACTCCAGAACTCGTCTGCTCCAACGGCCATCGGTTCTGCGACATACGTGACCAGCCCACTGCCACTTCAACTTGCTGATCCGGCGGGCTATGTCGGTAACTTTAGTTCTCTTACGGATTAAATCATTTCTGATCTTATCCCTAAGAGAGACCCAAGCATAGCTCGCTCCATTGCGCGTTGAGTGACTTTGAACTTGTGAACCAATCCCGCAGTCAGTGTCCATGTCTCAGCTGCGTATGTAGTACGGGTAGGACGCATTGCTCAAAGACTTTCGTCTTTAAGCATTGCGGAATAGTTGACGTTGAAGACTGACGTAACTTGCCGAATGCCGCCCAGCCCAACTGAATCCTCCTACTAGCTCCTCTCGAAGTTGTGCCGGCCAAGTTGGATGGTTTGGCCCAGTACGTATTCTTGCACAACTCGAAGGATGCCATCGACGCATATCGGTTGTGGCATGACATGTCATTGAACATGACTTTCGTCTTGTCCAAATTCATGCCAAGCCCAACTCGTCGGGAGATTCATTAGGCTGTTCAGCATCTCGCAAGCTCTTCCGATGACTCTGCACGATGACGATATCGTCAGCAAACGAAGATGAGAAATATACTCTCCATTGACGTTGACGCCTCGTTCAGACCAGTCCAGGGTCTTGAAGACATCCTCCAATGCGTTTGTAACAGTTTCGGGGATATAACATCCCCCTGTCTCACACCACGACGCAATTGGATGGGTCTTGTCCGCTGGTCTTGGATCTAAACGGTCATCGTCGCTGCGTTGGAGAGACACTTCATCACCTCGATATATCGCCAGTCGATACCGCATCGCTGCAGAGCCTCCAGAACAGCCCAGGTTTCGATGGAGTCGAAGGCTTTCTCGTAGTCCACAAATGCCATACACAGCGGCTGGTTATACTCTTCGGTCTTCTGTATAAGCTGCCGAACAGTATGGATGTGGTCCACGGTGCTGTAGCCTTTTCGAAACCCAGCCTGCTCCGGTGGTTGGAATTCGTCAAGTCTTATGGCGAGACGGTTCGCTACAACTCTGGAAAACAACTTATAGACGTGGCTCAGAAGCGCTATCGGTCTATAATTCTTCAAGAGAGTTTTGTCACCCTTCTTGAAGAATAAGACGACAACGCTTCTGGACCACGCCTCGGTGTAGTTCCTTGGTGGATGACGGCATTAAAGAGCTCAACTAATGCCCTAAGGACGGGTTGTCCACCGGCTTTTAGGAGCTCTGTCGTAATACCGTCATCCCCGGGGCCTCCCATTCCTAAGTTGCTCCAGTGCTGCACTAATCTCGCTAACGTCAACATCCGGGATATCTGCGTACAATGGCGCCTTAGTGGGGCACGTGGATCTTCGGTGTCCTCGGTCTGTGGCTGATGAGCGCTCGATGAATACAGTCGTCCATAGAATTTCTCAACCTCTTCCAGGATCTGTGGGCGAGTCGCAATTGCCCATCTGCTGTCTTAAGCTTAACCAGATGGCTCTCCCAAGTGGTTTTTGGAAAACTTTGGGCCCCTGTTCTGTTCAATAAGGTCCTTAATGAACCTTGTATTGAAACAGCGGAGGTCCCTGCGAACGAGTTTTCGTATCCGCTTGGAGAGAGCCTGATATTCGGCGAAGCAACAGCAGCAGATGGCATCTCGCGTCTCAGCCTCATCAAATCCAGGGTTTCGGGAGAAAGTTTGGACGACTTAGCTCGTTTCATCGGCGGGAAATGCCTGCGACCCAGTGTACACACCGCCTTCACCACGTTGTCGGTTATCTCGTCCACGTCGCCAGTGGTTTCCAGCGAGTCGAATCGATTTTGAAGTTCCAATTGGAACTGTTCGGACCCATAGTGTATTTGGAGCGGCGTAGGTCTGAGAGTAGATTTTATTAAGCGAGACCGTTCGCCTGAAAACATATTTCAAAGTGCCTCGGACAAGTCGGTGATCACCCGGTTTTAAACCTGTTGACCACTGAGACATCTTTAAATATATGTCGCTTATCCGCCATAATAAAATCTATCTCGTTCCTTGTCACAGTGTTCGGGCTCTGCCAGGTCCATCTTCTCTGAGGCTTCTTCTTAAAGAAAGAATTCATCAAGAAGAGCCCCTCCATTTCGAGGAAGTTGACCAGCATCTGCCCCCTGTGATTCCTGCGCCCCAATCCATGAAGTCCGATTTTCGATTCGCCGCGTTCTTGTACTCCCACTTTAGCGTTGAAGTCCCCCATAACAACATTGTAGAAGGTCGAAGTTGTGCCATGTATGGCTCTGGAGATATCCTCATACACGGCTTCAACCTCTTCGTCAGAGTGTGACGAGGTCGGCGCATATACCTGTACCACCTTCAGGGAGTACCTGTCGGTGAGTTTAAGTACAAGGTACGCTACCCGGTTCGACACACTACTGATTTCCACAACGTTGCTGACAAGGGACTTGTGAACAGAAAACCACACCACCTGGGAAACCCTATCACCTTCTCGGAAGTAGAGCAAGTTCCGGAGTCCAGGGTCATCGTGTCCTCCCCTCTCTTCGGACTTCAGATAACCCCAGTATGCTCCAGTTAATACGACTTAGCTCTTCTTCTAATTCGGAGAGGTGATGGTCCAGCCGCATCGTACGCCCATTGTACGTAGCCATGACAGTTGTTTGTAGCAGCCTACCGTAACCCGGGGATTCTTCGCACCCCCGCCCCACCGTGACCGCGACCGCTGCCGTGGTCGGGAATAGTGGGGCTGCCGGGAACTGGGGCCGATTCTTTGTGGCGCTTCTCATGGGGGTAAATGCCCGTAGTCATGATATTAAATCCACTGACATTCCCACAGCCGCCATCTAGCCTCAAGTTAAGTGTGAAACTTGTACTACGGGTGGAAAACAACTGATAACACATTCAAATACATATCAAATATGTTAATCCGTTATAATAAAATATTTATCATTATAATGGATTTTCAAAGTTTAAATTAAATTATTATAACAAGGTGCACAAACACAGGTCTTTGGAAGTTGTTCAGACGTTCTCATGGGAAAGAGCGATGACCCTGCAGTTAATACACTAAGGGTAGCATTATTAGTATGCATTACCATTAACCAATGTTACAAGAATGATAATTATATTTATCTAAAACTAGCGACCCGCCTCTGCTTCGCACAGGTGCAATGTGAATATTCGTAATAGGCACGCTCCCGCTTCCCCGGTTAGCCAAACCGGTACCGCCGCAAACGCTACGTACCGCAATTTTTAAATCTGTAAATCTACATTTAAATCTGCTGCATAGAGCAATATAGGTCTATATTAAATCAACAATTTATTAAATGTATTTAATTGTATAAGGATTTATGCTACATTATTATTGTTGTCGTAAGAAGTAAACGACCAAAAAAATGGTTATTGTGGATATCCATAAAAGATAGAGACGGTGAAGGAAAACATCGTGAGGAAACCTTCATGCACGCCTGCGAATAGATTCGAACGACTAAGGCCTAATCACTCTATACGGGTAGGCTCGTGCCCCTCGGTTGGGACGTTTAATGAGCTGATGATGATGATCCATAAGAGAGAAATATACCATCGCGAGTTTTCCATAGACCTTTTTAATGTACACAATACTCAGTAAATTATTTTGATAAATCTTATAGGTTCAGTCTGCGTTTGCAATTTAGAAGCGGAAAATCAAATGTTTAACGACATCACATTAGAAACCTCAAAAATAACAATATTCCTCCACTATGTAATGGATGTTATTATACCTCTGGAATCACACTTACTATTGAAAAAACCCATAAAAATCCGATGCGTTTTAAAGATTTAAGCCTACATAGTGACAAAAAAGCGACTTTGTTTTATACTATCTAATGATAAGTACATGCCTTCAGGCCTGATACTGGTACTGAGCCACCGACGCTCTGTCATGACAGATATTTATTTTAAATTATTTGTTTTATATAAAATAGCATATCCATAGCTTACCAGTTCCCTGTGCAAGGTATGCTATATACCTTGACAAATACCTGCCTTATTAAAGCCACGGAGGGTTCTGTGGGGAAATGCACCTCTATTTGTAACTGAGCATTGCTCTCTCTATCTTACTGAGGAATCGACTCCATAAACGTGAGCTAATGGGTCTAATGCCTAGTGATAATCGGTTTGCATCCGATTAATCAGCTAGAAGTATCAGAAATGTTTGAACTCGTACTGTTTGAAATAATGGTATTCAAGTATCATCATCAACTCCAAATAGCGACGCTATGTGGGAAGGCCTGTGTCTGCAGTAGACCGTTATAGGCTGATGAAGACAATTTATAAAAACATTACACTATTAAGTGTGAAGCTTGTTTTTATACAGTAGTAGATACATAAAAGAAAAAAAATATAGGAAAGGGAAGTGTTGATAAAAATGTTGAAAGCTGTAGACAGCTAGCTTGTATTTGTCATGCGCAATACAAGATAATACTTTGTAGGTGTTTCTGAAGCACTGCAGCTACCACCAAATATGGATATTCGTTCTCCAAGAGCCAACGGGGCTCTCATAACTAAATCCAATGATGTAAAAAAGTATGGATTCGTGATATGCTCACAAAACAATCGAAAAAAGTGTTGAATGCAGTGACAGCACACATACACATATTTCGAACTTCGAACACATTTACCTAAACAAAAGAGTACAAACTGTACTCTCTTCGGCGGTTCGATTTTGAGGCACGGATGGCGTATCTAACTTAAATATACAGAATATCATTGACTGATTTAACACTACCTATGGGCTGGTGTAAAAACCAATGTTAACGAACTGGTCGTACCATGCAAACTTTAACTGAAAAGGCACCAATATTCCGGACAAACAGTAATTGGCTTGCACTGTTATATATTAGTTAGACCTACTGGAAATGCATTCGTTCTAATTTGTCCATCTCTGCTCAGACCAAACTTGGACTTTGAGCTCTGTGGTGAATAACTTTAGAAGTCAGTTTTGCTAGAATCCACTCTTCATGGCACAAAATTCATTTCATGTTTAATTTTTAAAACTGATTTTGAAGTATTTTTAACTATACCTACAGATTGTCGTAACTGGAAAATGAAAAACATAAGAGCTCCTAGACCATAAGTTTTGATCGGATGAATGATGATGATGTCTGATGACCCATTTGGTGTTGCGGTTGAGACGTCGACTGCAAAGGGTTCCGGGTTCGATCCCCGGGCTGTACAAACATTTGTGTGCATGAACATCTGTTTGTAATGCTCTGGGTGTTTTCTATGTATAGTAGTATGTATGAATTTACAAAGCAAAATGTATATAAGTATCCGTTGTTTAGTACCCATAATACAGGCTTCACGCTTAACTTGGCGTTGTGTGAATGTCAGTGGATATTTATTTATTTATATACTGTAAAAAATGCCCCTGTCAGGGTTAAATTCAATTGGTAATTCCAAATCATTCAATGTCGTCAACACACCAAACCTGTGATTCTGTCGCTGTCACATGCCCTGATTGACACGCAGCGCCCAACACAACACAACATTTGGGGGACTTGCGGGTAAGTGAAGTATCATTACGTCAGTTTTTTTTACTTAGTGTTTATTCGAATGGTAATGTATAAAAATGAACAGACGCGAGCGCAAATAAAACAAATCATTAAGTGACTTTAAGAAGATTCTCTCAAGAAGTCCGCGAAAGGTTTCAGTAAAGTCACATCTTTACTGAAACTCATGGAAGTGAGCAAATTCATCTATCAGTATTGGTCATTAAACATTGAATATATATACCGTACTATTGACTAGGCAGCATGGTCTATGATCTGAGCCTGTTCCAATTGGAACAAATGTACTTTTTGGCGGAGTGTAAGTGACATGTCGTCAGTTTAGTTTTATTTACTAAAATTTGTGTTTAATCGAATGTCAATGTGTTGGTTAATAAAACGACATTTACGAGTACGCTCGTGCCCTTTGGTGGGACTTATATACGCTGAGTATGATAATGATGAAAAAATTATCGTAATTTTGGTACCAATTAGTTGCACCTACAAAAATGATATTCTGTATATATAAAGGTAGATACGCCATCCGTGCCTCAAAAACTAACGCCAAAGAGAATACAGTTTGTACTCTTTTGTTTAGGTAAATGTACGGTCATTCGAATCTGTGTAGGTATGTGTGCTGTCTCTGCATTCGGAACACTTTATTCGATTGTTTTGTGAGCAAATCACGAATCCATACATTTTTACATCCTTGCTGATGATCATACTGATGAAGAAATCATCGTATTTTTGGTACCAATTATTTGACCTACAACAATGATATTCTGTATATAAAAGGTAGATACGCCACCCGTGCCTCAAAACGAACCGCCGAGAAGAGAACGTTTGTACTCTTTTGTTAGGTAAATGTACGTCATTCGAAATATGTGTATGTTGCTGTCGCTGCATTCGAACAATTTCAGTTGTTTTGTGAGCATAATAATATTACGAATTTATACTTTTATTCATTGACCTACACCACAAAAGTCACGATACAAACGAAGCAAAAAATAGAAAGCAACGGATAAAAAAGTAATTTTCTTTCATTTCTTTGTATAAAACTGCGTGTGTCGCCCTAATGAATCAAATTGAACAGCCGCCAGATGAAAATATGACATCATTGAAGTTGTTCCACTAAGGTTTTGATATGAAAAAACTAAAATATATCAATACTGTGATTGAGTTCTTTATAAGTTCGTCTTACCTTCCCGCCTGCCATTACTGAAAAAGGTTATTAAAGTTTGAAAATATGAAAAGAGGTTCATTAAATCTGTTGGAATCTAATGTTGATAGTTGTTTGTTGTTACCTAACGAAGCGATTTTAAGATTTGGTAGTAGCTGCGCTCGCGGTTGGATGGCCATTGAAGCAGACGAGTTCTGGAGTAGCGACCGCGTCTTGGTAAGCGTAGCGTAGGACGCCCTCCGGCCCGATGGACGACGACTTGCGAAAGGTGCTGGTGGGGCTGGATGAGAAAAAGCGGAGACCGGGATATCTGGCGCAAATGGGAGACCTATGTCCAGCAGTGGACTGCGATAGGTTGGATATATAGATAGAGCTCGCGGTTTTACCCGTGATATAAGATATTCTCCCGCAGTAAAATATAACCTAAAATAACTTCGGTAAGTCACGTTAAAGCACGCAATACTTGCGACGCGCGGCCACCGCGCGAAATGACACTTCTTTATTTTTCTTAATAAACAGTTTTTCCTAAAATACAAGTGGCCTTAGTTTTTCGTTATCATATAGTAAAAAATCCCGTCCAAATCTGTCCAGCCATTTAGGAGCCCGGAATAACCAGACAAACGTACAGACAGACAAACAAAAATTTAAAATTTGTTATTTTGGTCTATGCTCTTTTTTTCATAAATTATGTACAAAGAAAATAATTGTCATTTCAATATCACAAACAGTCACTATATTTTTATTTATATATATAGATATAGATAAAGGTAGCTGATACCCGGGATAAACGTTTACGGCGGGAGAACATCTTATACCGCGAGTAATACAGCTTGTATGTTAATTATTTTGGGAACATCACAACAAATCATTATTTTTTCGCCTGGAATTTTACTATTGGTGCAGGTAGCCTCTGCAGCTTCACCAGGCAAGAAATTGTGTTTTACAAGGGCGCCATGTGTTCCACCCATTTTCCTAACGCAAACCCTCAAAGTTATGTTCTAATCTAACCTGTAAAGCTTCTATTCGTGTTCGTTAATTAAGATAATAAGTAGGGAAATAATTCATAGGAAGGTGTACGAAATTTCATAAGGGATCGCAAAATATTAGAAACCTTGAAAAACAACTTATTAAAAATAGGTTCACGATAAATTTATCGAATACAAATCCATGGTCTTAAATTACTCAAGCTGCTTATGTGTTTCTCAATTATAACATATTGCCTACATTTAAACATAGTTGTTTAAAAGTCTTTATTTGAATATTTTTTCTCAACAGCCCAAAAGCACTGCAGTGATTTCTTGAATTATATATTTTTTTGTTTACATTAGTAATTCAATTGTTTTACATCGCCTTTTTTGTTTAACCTGAATGTTATAACTTAAACTGAACTGACTTAAATAAAGTAAATAAACTAAATGTAAGAGTTAGCTACTATTATTATATAAATGTAGAATAGAATAGAATAGAACAGAACAGAACAGAACAGAACAGAATAGATATTTATTATACAATAAGACAGTAAACCAACCTTATTCTAAATATCTCACAATATTGTGCCTTACTATAATTAATTACCAAAATTAATGTGCTCATTACATAAAAATATAATTAAGGCTATGGCAAAGTACTTACATAAAGAAAACAATAATGCAAACACTTACTGAACAATAATTGGCGGTATACTCAGAATGGATATTTATTCATTACCTCCCGTACTAGTTAAAACTGTGCGACGGCGAGGTAGAGAGAGAGAGTCATTTCATTCATTTTTTATTATTCACTCCCCTTCTTTACCTAATGTAAATATTTATTTATTTTAATTCTGACTGTTATCCCATTCCCCCTTTAACCAATTCTTTTGCCCCATGCGCGGAGCTTTAACATAATATTATAATAATTAATTTACAAAATAATCTTAAACTAAAATTAGTACGGACCATGAGTCTGTAGATGTGATTTTATTAATAAAAAAAAGGATAAAATAGTTCATTTCATTTCATAATATTGATATTTTGTGGTTTGTCATTCAAACAGTCTTATTGTAAGAATAAACAGAATACACGTGTTCTGGCTTTGATTTTAGCCGTCAATCTCGAAGGAATGAACACGAAGCCTCTGTAAATATTCTCTTTTATACACGCTGTTTATTCAAACAACCGAATGTCATGAATATACGAAAAATAAATCAACGACCCTACGCCATCATAATGTAAGAAGCACACCCCACTAGACAAAACTATACTTTGGTTGCGGGGCAGTTAAAACTTTTGTAGCGATCCCCAGACCTAATCGACCATACAGCATGATACTACTCCGTAAATGTCTGTGGGTTCTGTACAAAATATAGTCTTAGGTATTCATAGATTGCTCTACTTAGACAAAAATTCTTGGTAGACTATAATTTATAGAAATTAATCATGCTGAAAAAGGCTCTAATAACAATGCCTGGGACTTCGCCTGGATAGAAAAATTAAGTAACATCCACATAAAAGTGAATTATAAAACAAACTATATTAATGTAAAGGGTATTCATTGCCTTTGAAACGTTTAATTGGATACAAGATAAAATAAAAATATTTTTTAGCTATCACTGATAATGTTAAAAACATCAAACCCTACATGCTGTGATTCGTGATAAGGACAAACAGTGTAACTGTACTAAGTGATGGACTCGACACTGAGATGTGTACCATAGGCATCTACCGAAGTGCTAGATCATCATCTCATCAGCTCATTAAACGTCCCACCGAGGGGCACGAGCCTACCCGTATAGGGTGATTAGGCCTTAGTCGTCCACCGGCCCAGTGCGGATTGGACGACTTCACACACAACCTTTGAATCTCTTCGCAGGCGTGCATGAAGGTTTCCTCACGATGTTTTCCTTCCCCGTAAGAGTGTCGGATGACGTACATATATTTTTCGTAAATTCGAAACACATTGGTACGTGCGGATTTGAACCTAAGCCCTCCCGGTACGAGGGCGACACCACACCATTGAGCCACCGACGCTCACTGGTGTATGTGAAGCTAGATATCAGCCCGAAAATATAGTTGTTATGCACTTCTGTGTTTAGAAAAGGGCACTAGCTAGTAAATTAGATTTCTTTGAGCCTTATATAATAAAATCTGCTAAGTAAGAATGGCAAAAGTAGGTTCATTATGCGAATATGAAGGATACCGAACGGGGACGACCCAGAAGGACTTACCTTGACCAAATTGGTCAAATCCTTAAGAGGCTAGGGTCCCAAGTAAAAGGAATAAAAGAGCTTCTATGAAAAGATTGATGGATGTGAATAAGATAGGGAAGTATGTCAGACCAATACTACCTCTGGACCAAGCGTGAGCTTTATTTATTTATTTTATTTTTTAATAAGAAAAACTGTCATGCTGTTGACTGCAATAGTTTGATGAGACAAAACAGGTCAATTAGAAGTAGAATATTTGGTCGCGGATAAGCGGTTAACCGCTTTGGAAGAAGATTGTGACAAATTTGTAATATTCATTGTTACAGCCTAAAATGTCTACTGCTAAACGAGGACTACCCTAATATGTTTCTTAGCTCCCCGCCACATTAACCAAATCATCAGTCCATCTGTTTGAGAGTCGGCCTACGCTTCGTTTCCCGTTACGTGGACACGACTCGAGAAACTTTCCGCCCCGTGCTTCGGCCATTGGTTCTACGCATTATGCGCCCTGCCCACGGCCACTTCAACTTGCTAATCCTGAAGGCTTTATCGTCATTTTAGTTCTCGATCCGGATACTGTTGCACAGGAAATCACCTAACACAGCCTTTAATTTTGTAATACTGTTTTATTTTGAAGCATATACGATGTGCTATAAGCGTCGGTGGCTCAATGGTGTGGACTGTTACCTTCCTACCGGGAGGGCTGAGGTTCACGTACGCCGACACGTACCAATGTATTATCGAAAATATATGTATGTTATCCGACGCTCTTACGGTGAAGGAAAATATCGTGAGGAAACCTTCATGAAATCCTGCGAAGAGATTCGAAGGTTGTGTGTGAAGTCGTCCAATCCGCACTGGGCCCGCGTGGACAACTAAGGCCTAATCACCCTATACGGGTAGGCTCGTGCCCTTCGGTGGGGACGTTTAATGAGCTGATGATGATGATGATGATGACGAAGTGCTATACAAATGCTTCAAATTACTATATATTATTCCAAGCGGTTTTCGGCTACAGTGACTGTTGCACAAGCTGTGGCCAGCGTCTCTCTGGTCCACGCGGTGTGTGCTCGCATATGTCTTCTGTAGCCAATTTTTGCCTTAAAGATCCTTGAGTCCGCACGTGAGTACGCCGCGGCAAATTACTATGTTGTCCAACCAAATGCACAATACAAAATATTTTTCTACAATAAAAAAAATAATTCTGCAGGGCTTTTATCAGCCAAAAAATATCCACTGTACCCTAAATTCCACCATCACGCCTCCACATTGGATGCAGACACGTCGTAAAAAATGCACACGTTTGGCTCTCAGCCAATGGACTTCTGTATTGCACCTCTATATGCATGCACACAATGCACCCTTGTGTATACCGCTTAGTGCACGTATATGCATGTGGCCGATCTGATTTGCATCAGACTATATACCGGGTGTCTCAAATCATAAGGGAAATGTTCATAGAAATTATCTAAAGTCAAGAACATCTTAAGTGACTGCCATATCCGTAGAATTAGAAAGCTGAAGCGGAATTAGGGCAGTAGGGCGAAGGGGCTGGTGCGTCGGGAAGATTCTGAGGTATCGAAGGCGTCAATAAAAAGGAAAAGAAAATATGAAGATTGACTTCTAACCAGATGGATCGAAGATTTCCAAGCTCTAACCAAATGGATCGAAGATGTTGAAGAAGAGGGACTTGTCCTCGTGACAGTCTTAAGTACAGGCCTTTGTTTAGCATTGGACATTAAAGTGGCTATCACAAACAGGCAAAGAAGCGTAGACTGACTCCCAAATGATTTGATAAGCTGGTTTTGGTGGTAAGTAGCCAATAAATGTTCACAGTTAAGGATTCATTGACGCCGTCGATTATCGATGGACACATTAATCAATTCCATATTTTTGAACACCATGTATTTTGCAGTATATCGTATATTAATCAAGCCAGATGGTCTTGAACAGTCCTAATCGACGTTAAATTTATTGCCTGCTAAGTAATAAGAAATACAGAACCAAATTTGCAAACGCTTTTTTTATTAAGAAGAAAATTTATGTTTTGTTCAGAATTCGCTCCTCGAGGTGTCTTGTGTCACATGTCTGGTCCATGTGCTATGTACATAATAATATGTACACTATATTAAAAGTTGTGCAAACATTAATAAACTATGTAAATTATTTAAACTTTATAAAGAACAGTTTTATTATTACAGCCCTATATGTCCACTGCAGAACGAAAGCCTCCCCTAATGATTTCCACGCGGGCCGATCTAGAAGTAGACATCCATCGGCTACTCGCCACCTTGACCAGATCATCAGTAAATCTAGTTGGAGATCGGTCTATGCTTCTTGTTCCGTTACGTGGACGCCACTCAACAACCTTGCCGCCCCATCCCATCAGCCATCGGTTCTACGCACTGCCCTGTTCACTGCTACTTCAAGTAAACCCTTTGTCAGTGAGGGACACAGTGGGTCATGCGGTAACGATGCAGCGACGAGCTGGCGAGAGGAGGCTCAAATACCAAAGCCATCGGACCGGAACTGATCATACCTATCCCATGTAGCCAGTTGAAGAACTGGCTAAGGGACCACACGCATTAGCAGCGGAATGACCTCGACACCAGCATGCAGTAAATCAAAGGATACCATGCCATAACTAGACAGAAAACTGTCCAGGCGTCTTTTGTGCACGGGCAGATAAAGACTGTGACTGGTGACGGTGACCATAACTGGACACTGTTCATTAAATAAGCACCCCTCACATAAGGATTCACAGACAGTCCTTTGTGCAGCGCGTGCATGAAGGAGGAGGAAACGATGGCGCATGTGCTTCTGAGGTGCACAGGCGTAGCCTAGATCTGCAAGGAAGCTATTGGTTTCCCTGTAGCACTTGCGGGCGCCCTGATAATACTGGGAACATTAATCTGCTTCTGGAAGTAGATGGGCTGGTTGGAGTAACCTAGGCCTCTATTGCTTACGCACAATGGTCCACTCCAAGCACTAAGTGTGGAAACCAACCCCTTAAACATATAAACTTTTGTTATGTGACGGAACCCTGAAAGCGGGTAAAATTCGAAATGGTTCATTGAACCCATATAAAGTTAAGCAATTCTACTGCTAATTAGTATCACTGGGGCACCTTTAATTTGTTTACAAACTGCAATGCACCTAATTAGACGAGAGTTCCAACGAAATCATTATTTGAAACGTTCATTAAAACTTTGAGTCTGGAATGTCATAATTACATTAAACTGTGACTCAGTTCCCAGTTATAATTAAAAAGAAAAGTTTTTATCAAATGAGTGTGAAAAAAAAAATGAATTTCTTGGTAAATTTTTATTTCAGTTTTTTAAAATTTATTTACTGTTATAGTATGCAGAGTTAATTTAATATTATGTGTCAACACATTTAACGGATAAAAAAGTAATAATATATATCCGCCTATATTGACACAGCGCCATCTAGCCCCAATCTAAGCAAGGACTTGTACGATGGGTAGGTAGTTAACAACTTTTAATTCTAGTTATGCTTTTTTATGTTATGAAGGAACAGGACTGTCAGGACGCTCACCTTATGGTAAGTGATACGCCTGACCATAACAGAGCGGCATTGAACATGACCAACAACTGATAAAAAGTTATTATTCGCCATCAATGCCGCAGTGCGCCCGTCACTCGAGAACAGATGTAAGGTCTCTTATACCGGTAATTTCACGAGCTCTACTGTCCTCATCCAAAACACAAAAGTGTAGCAATCTTATTTTACGGGACGATATCTGCCTAGATGACTCAGTACCGAGTCTACCACCAAGTATACTATACCTATTGTATACCTCAATTGCGTAGTTCCAAATCTCTATAATATGATGCTGGAGATTTGTAAAGTATACTGATGGTAACGGACTCTCGTAAAACACTGCATTAACTTTATGCAAGGGATGTTGTAATATTAAACATAGCTATCGGTATTTTTAACCGGTATATTTTGTTTTATCTTATGATATAAGTGGACAATCAATTAGATATTAATGGTGCGTATCGGTATTTTTTACCGGTAGGTTTATAAGTTCCTTATGATTCAATGCGTTTTCAATATTCTATCGTCGTTTTGACTTATTCGTTGGTGAAAGACGATGACGGTGTTCGGGCACTAGAAAGGTGATGATGACCGTTTCAGTGATCTGTACTTCGGAAACACTGCTTATATCTTTATATAACGTACTAAGTCGTTATCACAAATCGCTCATTATAATTAATCTAGAGGATATTATATATCGAAAATCCTGCAGTAAACATTATTTGCTGATTTATTGAATTTTCAAAAACGATTTTACTCACAAACATATTACCGGGTATAAGAGACCTAGCAACTGTTGTCTCGGGTGACGGCGCAGAGCAGTGTGACGGAAATATAATGACTTACCACTGTTATTGATTTCCTTCAACATTGCTTCTGTCATGGTCAGGCGTATCACTTACCACCAGGTGAGCGCACTGGATGTTTATTTATGGCATAAAAAATATATAACAATCGGTAGGTTGCAATAATAGTACCGAATAGAGGTATCGTCACACCTACTGTTATAAGCTTAGCAAAGCTTGGTCCAGCCAATCCGGTGCCTGCATTGGGTAAATATGTTTTATGAGCAGTTAAAACCGCCACCAAAACGGCTTTTTAGGTCAAAGTGGTTGTAAAATGACGCGTGTTATGCATTACCGAGTTAAACATATATGTGATTTGTTGGGTTAGGATTCCAATTAAAATATTAAAGTTTGTGAATTGTTTTGCGTACATTTACACTTTGCGAATATCATCTTTTGACTCTGACAACCATGTGATCATCATCATCATCATGTGAGTAGTGGTTGCGAAGTCGGCTGTTACTCGTACATGTTCCGGGTTCGATTCCCGTTGTTTTTCCTGGGTATTTCTATGTATTTTCAAAGATAAAAGAACGGTGTTTTTATTTGTTTGGTTTCCATAATACGAGCTACATGCTTAAAATCGAGCGAGTTGGCGCTGTGTTAATGTCTGTGGTAATTTATTTATTTATTATTTGGTTCATCATCATCAACATTACCTTTTATGTCCACTGCTGAACGAAGACCTCCTCTTATGATTTCCACGCGGGCTGATCCCTAACAGTTGACATACATCTGGGTAATAATGATACAATAACAAATGAAGTTTATATCGGTATTCGAGTTTTAAGTTACAAATTATAGTCAGGACCTCATAAGCAAAAATGCTATTAGCGTAATGTTTATTTTATACACGTACTTTAACATACTAAAATAATAAATGAAACCTTCGTTCCCTCCCTATCTCAAAGAATGTTTCAGTTCCTTGTATGGATCACCGCCGAGATCTTAGGTCCAAGTCAGATAATGTGTTAAAGCCTTTTTTACGAAGTCTGGTTATTTAAGGAATCTTTTACTGTTAGATCTACGTTTCTTTGGAACAGTTTGCCACCTGAGATCGACACGCTAAGTCACTAGTCACTTTAGAACAAGCTTCGGCAGTATATTAATTCTGTTATTAATTTAATTGAACTGTCTACATATTATTATTTCACAATTTATTTATTTTATAATATATTTGTAAATTATATGTTTAACTTTTGTTTATTTTCTATTAATATGGTATTATGAAATGTATCTATATATATATATATATATAATATATATATATATAATTATATATATATTATATATATAATATATATTGATATTGATATGTGTATATATTTATTTATATTTGTGATATTGTTGTTGTATTTATGTATATGTATGTATGCTTTTGATTATTTTGTTCAGTTTTGCTTGTGCACTACCTCTATTTTCGGCTTGTCCTTACCAAAGGTTGCTGGAAGAGATCGCTTGCAGCGATAAGGCCGCTTTGCCCACAATATTGTCAATTTTACTGTTTTTATTTTATTTGTTTGTGTACTTGTGACAATAAAGTGTTTATACACTATACTACTGCTATAAAATATCACATAAAAATCATATAAAAGCTAGGTCTATTTGCATGCGCAGTTCAGTTGTGCGTATAGATATGTGTGTGTGTGAGCATGTGTGTGTGTATAGGCTATATATTGCATTATATATATTGATAATGATGAACAACAAATAAACAAACTTAAATTACTTTGTATGATCATATTCTTACTATACAAAAACTACCAAAAGAGATCGCATGAATTTTGTGAAAATAAATTTATACCAAAAGTAGTAATTTGTATATCCTTTACCCTTTCCACTCTATCATCATCAGCACATTAAACGTCCCCACCGAGGGGCACGAGCCTACCCGTAAAGGGTGTATAGGCCTTAGTCGTCCACGCGGGCCCAGTGCAGATTGGCCAACTTCACGCACAACCTTCGAATCTCTTCGTAGGCGTGCGCAGGTTACCTCACGATGTTTTCCTTTACCGTAAGAGCGTCGGGTAACATACATATAATTGCGAAACTTCGATTACACATTTGTACGTGGTGCGATTTGAACCTGCAGATCGGAAGGCAACAGTTCACACCATTGAGCCACTGACGCTCTACACACTTGAGGTTTTAATGTGACACCTACAGAAAGCAGAAAAAAATAACTCTTTTATTGAATATTGCGAAACGAAAGCTAAAATGCATTCGAGAATTTTAAAAAATACTGCATCGTTCCGCGCACTGCAATCTGCGCTCACAGCGGAAACTGGGATATTTACGATTTTTTTCCCACTGATACGGATATCCTTTATCCGGAATGTTTTTTGTATTGAAATTAATGGATACCTACGAATTTTATCGCATAGATAATGGCGGGATCAGCCTTTCGTTTAATCAGAAATAAAATGTAGGTATATACGAGTAATAAACAAATATCCACTAACATTAAGCACCACACAGCCTCAACTCAAAAGTCGCATGTAGTTTGGGTTCTAAGCTACGTATAAATATACTTATATATACCTTTTTCGATAATCTTACGGTGAAAGTAAACATCGTGAGGAAATCTCCGCACGGCTAAGAAGAGATCCAAATCGCACTAGGCCCGCGTGGACGACTAAGTCCTATACACATCCTTACTCGTGCCCCATAATGGAGAAGTTTAACGAGTTGATGATGATACTTTTTAGTACATATAATAGGTTGTTAATAAACCATGAGATATTTCCTTATATTTATAACTGATGAAACTGGGAGTACTTGATTTTTTATATTTAATAAGTTGGTTTTTTTTTAGAGCGTCGGTGGCTCAATGGTGTGGACTGTCGCCTTCCTACCGGGAGGGCTGAGGTTCAAATCCCGACACGTACCAATGTTTTTCGAATCTTCGAAATATATGTACGTTATCCGACGCTCTTACGGTGAAGGAAAACATCGTGAGGAAACCTTCATGCACGCCTACGAAGAGATTCGAAGGTTGTGTGTGAAGTCGTCCAATCCGCACTAGGCCCGCGTGGACGACTAAGGCCTAATCAACCCTATACGGGTAGGCTCGTGCCCCACGGTGGGGACGTTTAATGAGCTGACGATGATGAAGTTGGTATTTTTGGGCACATGATTTAACCGTAAGAGAACTAAATATACCAATATGTCTTGCCGGATCAGCATGTTGAAGTGGAGCAGACGAGTTCTGGAGTGGACGCCGCGTCTTGGCAAGCGTAGCGTAGGACGCCCGGACCGAGGGACCGGCGACTTGCGAAAGGTGGCTGGGGGAGGCTGGCTGTGGAAAGTGGAAGAATGGTATATCTAGCGCAAAATGGGTGAGTCTAGTGGACTGTGATAGGTTGAAGATATAGAGATATATTTTGCTACCACTGACATAGCCACTTATATGATGTGTACCCATTAGAGATGGTTAATGATTGAAAATATTTATTCGTTAATAGTTAAGCGTTAAAAAAAATCTGTTAATTTTAATAGTTAAGTAATATATTTCACATGTCTAGTAACCTGTTTAACATACTTGAAGCCAGTGTGTTTTAGTTTTTAGAAGATCAGATCGCGGTTGTAATTTATTAGGTAGATAACTCACGGAGTTGGAACCGTGCCATGGACGGGAATGACTGATGAGTGTGTCAACGCACTCGATACCACTATTGAGTTGATAAGGCACAACGAGTGGCTTAGGATTTAGCTTATTACGTTAGTTGGGTCAAGTTTTTTAAATATTGAAATAGTTGTTACCATTTTTTTTATCCCAGAAATGCGTTGCGGGCCCTTTAAAGATGTGTACGCTCTTTTTTTGAAGGACGCCAGGTCGTATCGCTACGGAAATGTTTCCAGAAGAAGTTCATTCCACAGTTTTGTCGTACGTGCCAGAAAATGACGACAGAACCGAACTGTGGAAGACCTCCAACCATCCAGGTGGTGAGGATGAAATTCGGAGTTCTCCGAGATGTAGGATGGTGGAACTCAGCCCGAGGAATAAGCCCGAACAGCTCATCTGAGCATTCCCCGTGATACAAGCGGTAGAGAATGCAAAGAGATGCCACATCTCTACGCAAACTAAGAGGGTTCAGCTTAAACTTCATTTATAGGCCCTTAGTAAGTGTTAGAGATTGGATAGCTTTAGACATACTCATTATAAAAAGTGAACACCGAAAACAATGCAAACTAATATGTTCATGTACACAAATAATTATACTGCTCGGATATTGAAACCGGAACTCGTGGTGAAATAACCGACGTATTAACCATACATTAAAAGAAAACACCCAGACCAATACAAGCACACATGCACACAAATGCTTGAACTGCACGGGGATTGAGTCCGGAACCCTTGGTGAAGAAGCAGGCTTTTTAATGATTACATCATAAAGTTCACATGAGAGTAACTCTCGTAACGACCAGCATTAATTTTTACTCAAGCACAAACCTTTCCTAAAGGGTACACACTAACTTCGTTTTATTATTAAAACAGAATTCAAGCTGCTTTTAAAAATATAGAATACGTATTGTGTTCAGCGAATAATAAATAACCCCATTGAAAGATTTTAAAAATAGATCGAGGCATCAAATTTCGCTTTATTCTTTTCATTGTTTTTTTTTCTTCTAAATAGCTAAGCTTTATCGAATTCAATTTCATCCCTTTGGCGCGTGTGTTTAACTGCGCATTGTATTTTAAAAAAATTGACTTCTCCATTTTCGTTTTCGGATTCAACGCCTCCTAACGAATCGCGCTGCATCGTTACGTATATTCGAGCGGTATCAATGATTGATGACGTGATTCCAAAACATCCTCAGTACCACACTGGCTTAATGTAGGTGGCAATTTTGCGTGCTGTTGTTTGCGTGCTTTCAGGCCAATTGCTTCTGCACAAAGCCGAGTTCAAAGTGGATGCGAAAACAAGTTCCGTTTTTAAAGAATTTGGAAGAATGTTGACGATTTGCGCCTTATTGGGTTTGTAATTGAAACCTCGGTTTTTTCAGTTACTTTTGGTCGAATATTTTTTATGCATGGGGGTCCAACCTAAGTCCTTTGCTGCAATAGTTGCCTTCTCACCACATTTGTCTTTATCATGTCACAGACCTCCGCTATTTTACGATAGATATCCTGGTCCCCTACTTTCTTCATTCACCCTCCATTAGCAGACTTTAGCAAGTCATCGGATTATCTGGTCAGTATTTTACGCTTCGCTTGTCAGGACGCGGTCTTCTCCCTAGAACTTGTTTATTCCATAAGTCCTTGATTCTGGTACATACCAGACCGATCCAATACCTTTTCAACTTTCCGATTCGCGTAACTTAATATAAATGTGTGTCGTTTCTATTAAAAATGAAAACAACGCGTACACTAGATACAACGTCACTAAAAACACTGCAATATAGAATATTTCTATGATTATCTTATCTTACTTATAAGTTACTGAAGGTTTACTTGTTAATAAATTAACATATTTCAAAGACTTCTATTTTCAGTACCACAATGCTGTAAAATGTAATAAGGAACTAATTTTATATGAAATTCTTCAGAAATTCCCAAAGTATTTTGCTTAGCTCCCGATATCATTATCCGGAGACATTCCCGCCAAAGCATTATAAACAGTTTTGCTAAGTTGACATATTTTTCCATCGTTATAACGCTCTTTGGAATTCTTAATTGTCAATTTCCTGCTTGACCCAAACTTCACACAAAAGATTGTCAACGCCTGGCTTTGCTTAAGTTACTCAGTGTTTGCCAACAACAAACGAATTTTCCAAATCTTAATGTTAAATAGGAAGTTAAGTTTTTGTAATACGAAAAGTTTAGGAATTTGAGGCAATTATGAACTTTGATAATGTTACGTTTGGTATTTTCATAAAATAAAGATGGATAAATAATATTTCAAATAATTGTTGTCAAAGGTATATTATAAGCTTACATTGGTTAGCTATATTTATTTATTCAGGTCGCAAAGAACTACTAGTACCCACGTAATAATTGATCTAGACGTTTTAGGATACGCTTCCAAGAGCTTATCATAAAATCGTTTGTATATTCATATTTTTTTTTAATTACAATTGAGACAGGTATCGATTTAACAAGTAAACCTATTAGCCTTATTACGAAATCAATTTACAGTCAGAATATGTTTAGGCAATTATTATATTCTGTGATACTAAGAAAACAACGAACTGTTACTGCAGCGTAGGATGTATTACCTGAATTCCAAGGCGAGTATTTATATGGCAATGACATTCAGGTAGTGGGCTCCGCCCCATTTTAAGGCTTAACTAGATGCATTCACTATTCGGTGACCTGCGAAAGGTGGCTGGATGAAGAAAGCGGGGAACTGGTCTACATGGCGTAAAATAAGAGGCCTATAACTTGCAGTTGCAGAGAGAGGCTCGATACTGAGTTGTCTAGCAGGGATTCCACAGTTCCACAGTACCAGTCTGTTAAACACTTCTGTGTTCCGTGAAGAGGAATGTTGGTGATAAAACACTGGACTCTTGTATAACATCTGTTGTCTTGGGTAAAAGTCGCAGAAAAGTGTCACTCTTCAACTTATTGCAGTCCACTAATAATCGTGGGTCTTTCTGATTATTTCATACGCCAGATATTCAGATACTCTGCTTTTCTGATCAAGCCTCCACTAGCAGAGAAGTGTAGACCGAAAAGTCAATGGAACTTTTTTTTTTGCATCTGGCAGTCCCGTTAACATCATCAAAAAAAACATTTAAAAAATGGTGCTTCAAAGTATTTTTATTCTGTTTCATGTGAGTATACATATGAGTCGCGGTCAAATTCAATTCCACGTGCAGTTTAGAAAATAGTGGAAGCGCAATTCAACTTTTTTCAAAGTGGAAAAAATACGTGAATCCTTCGTTTTGGGTAAACTTTGGCATGAATATTCGTGCCGTACCGATGCAAAATCGGTACCATTGTCAGCAAAAGCAGATTATCGGACACGTGTCACGAGTTTTTTTTGTTTGCTTGCGGGACATTCAAATCGTTTGAGTACTTCAGGGCAGTCACATCGGTCCAGCATTTGGTAAAAGTTTGATTGTATCGTATAAGTTGTTAGCATTATGAAAGCGCCAAAATGCCTTCGTTATTTAGCGCTACGTAACTTACTTATTTGACAAATGTGATTTGTTGAAGGTTTCAAATGTGCCTTTGACGGATATAAGTCCAAGTCTGGACCGGCCCTGCGCGCTACCAATCGGTGCTGCGGTTCCTAATCTTGGCTGGTAAGACGAGCAATAATACGTGGGTGTGAAATGCTTAGTTGATATATATTTAACAACACTGTTGGTCCTAAGTAGGTGTTTGGTTCCTCTCGTGTTCTCCCCCCACCCCCGTGTAATGTATAACTGACAGTACATGTAATAAAGCAATGGGATAAAAAATGTGAATAAAAATTTTTGTTAGCCTGCTTTTAAATAAACTATGTATTAGTTGTATGTCTCGTGATGCTAGGGATAAAAGCTAAAATTAAATTATTCGTAAGTTTAAAAGTTAGCTATATGGAAGTACATAAATTTAAAGTATAAAGCTGGCCAAATTAGTAAGTTCAAATGGCGGTGGACCACATACATGAGGATGGCCTAACGGACACTAACTCTACTGCATGTTAATGCAGACGAGTTCTGGAGTGGAAAACGCGTCTTTGCAAGCAGAGCTTGGAATGCCCTTAGGCCGATGGACCGTAAATTTGCGAAACGTGGCTTTGCAGACTAAAATATAAAATCAGAGGACTAGGATATCTAGCGCATTATGAGGTGAATACTTATTTCCAGTAAAAGACTGATAGATTTGAGAAGTATCAAGTACTTCTTATTGATTCACTTATCTTTCAAATAATTGAAATTACAGATTTATGAATATACAAGATGAAATAAAGAAAAATAACTCAAATTAAAATTCATTTAGGAATTTTAGATAATTTCATGTTATTGACGCTGAAGTCTCACAACTTAACGAGTTATATATAATTATAACACAAAATTTTAATTTTGATATTTAATACATATGAACACCAAAGTAAGTAAGCAGCCAATATTAATGATATAAATGAGAAAATCACAAATTCGATTTCATCCAAAAATATTCGAATACGTTTGGAGCCAGTTTAAATTCACCGGGAACTCGTATCAACTGAACTGATTGTGAAAACACACAACAGCTCTTTGCAGGAACGGACTTCTAACTATTGTCTGCACACGGTCAGTTTTTACAGGGCCGAACTAAGAGTGGTTAATTAAAATGAAATTATTTGATTGATCAAATAAATTAGTATGTTACATCCTACTGCTACTCTACCCTTGCTACTCAGCAAGAACTGTACCCCACCATGACGGTTAAACATACACAAATTAAAAAATATTGTTTTTAATATATCAACACGAAGAATGATTCGATATTGTTTTGTAAGTATTATCATCAGCTCGTTACACGTCCCCACCGAGGGGCACGAGCCTACCCGTAAAGGATGGGCCAAAGTCGTCTACACGGGTCCAGCGCTTAAAAATATGGTTTTAAATAATATAAAATGTCCTGTCATATTCTGTCGTGAACATTACGAAGTGCAAATCAAATTCAGTAATACCTCATTTATAAATATTATTTTAGATTTTATACAATGTATCTGCAATTTAATTGTACTATTAGTTTATATAAAATTAGTGTCAATACAATAAAATATCAATCAGAAAGAAAATTAATTAACAATGTAAAAAAAATATTATAATATTTAAATACAACTATGAAATCAATAAATTATACATATGAAGCAATGTCCGCTAGAATTAATAATTATAATCTATTTTTATATTTCATTTACCTTTCATGCTTTACAAGGTTTATAATTTAAAAAATCACTGACAGCTTAAAACATATTATTTTATAAAAACTGAAAAAGTTTATTGCGAAATTTAGACAATGTTCAACTTTTTATGTCACTCGGCAAATGATTATAAATCCTATAATTTGAAAAAAATCGAACCTTAGGCAAAGTATAGATGACTGATGATGAAATTTAATTTAAGAATCGTAGATTATTAAATTAAATTCCACTCCTAATACAGCCCTGGCAAATCCAAACCGTTAGCATTCGCGCTTTCCGCTCTCTAATAAAGGAACAGTGGCCGTTTCGGATGAACTTCCCGCGGTAACACAACCTTATACTTTTCAACTTTGCAATCGGAACCCGCGATTGTAACTTTTCCCAGGAAGGTAACTGGCATTAATACCTATGAAATAGGTTTATGGACTGACAAATTAATACGCGACAAATTGAGATGGCAATTTTCTAGTGCTTTGACATCACTGAGTAGCTAGGTAGTTAGTGAGTTAGCGAGAAAAATAAGAGTATAATGAATTAAAGTAGGTTTATAATAACTCAAATTAAAATGAATCTGGTTTGTAGAGATTGGCCAATTATGGTAAAAGCGCTTATGGCCACACTAAAATTGACATGGTTCATCGGCAAACAAGTAATATTTGATAAATTTTAATGAACATAAGGAATAAGCTATTAAGAAAAAATAAATTAAAAATTTTAAATAACCCCCGACAAAAGAACTTAAGTAATTTCTCTTTAAAAAGTAAAAAATAATAAAAGAAACTTAATGTTAAAGTATCTAAGAATCTATTAATAATTCTAAAAAATAAAGTCGCGTTGGGGGACCGCTCCTAATTTTTTCTTTCTTATCTACGATATTTTTCATATCAAGTACAGTTCCCCAACGCGACGTTTTTTTTTAGAATTATTAATAGATTCTTAGGCACTTTAACATGAAGTTTCTTTTAATATTTTTTACTTTTTAAAGGGAAATTACTTAAGTTCTTGTCGGGGGTTTTTAAAATTTTTAATTTAATTTTTATTTTATACTTTTTAGAGGTAGGTTAGGGTAAGTTAGATTTTAGTATATTATAATTTACTTACTACAATTTAGATTCTTGCAAGGGTATAGATTACATTTAAGGTCAAGCTCGTTCGCTATTTTACTTATTAATTACTAGTTTTTCTTTCTATTCTGGCTAAAGGTCACATTGTTACTGATCCCAAGTATATTTGCAGTCATTCGGTTACTCTCCCCACTTTCACTCCTCACAACTTTTAAACGGCTCAACCGATTTTCATCAAACATGTCTAAGAACACTCGCACATAAGTCACCTTTAATACAAAAAAAAACTAAATTGAAAGCACTGTATGCGTTCGGGAAGTATGATGCCACAGACAGACACGTCAAACTTATAACACCCCTCTTTTTGCGTCGGGGGTTAAAATATAAAACATGACGAGGAAGCTACAGAAGAAATTAAAAAATTAAAAACACAACAATCTATAAAATGAGCAAGATCGAAACCGATAAACGTCGATATGGGCTCTCTCTCTCTCTCTTCAACCTATCGCAATCCACTGCTGGACCTCCCTCCACCTCCCCCATTTTGCGCCAGATATCCCGGTCCTCCGCTTTTCTCATCCAGCTTCCACGAGCGACCTTCCACAAGTCGTCGATCCATCGGGCCGGAGGGCGTCCTACGCTACGCTTGCCAAGACGCGGTCTCCATTCCAGAACTCGTCTGCTCCAACGGCCATCGGTTCTGCGAAATACGTGACCAGCCCACTGCCACTTCAACTTGCTGTTCCGGCGGGCTATGTCGGTAACTTTAGTTCTCTTGCGGATTAAATCATTTCTGATCTTATCCCTAAGAGAGACTTTGGAGTCTGGCATAGCCCGCTCCATTGCGCGTTGAGTGACTTTGAACTTGTGAACCAATCCCGCAGTCAGTGTCCATGTCTCAGCTGCGTATGTTAGCACGGGTAGGACGCATTGCTCAAAGACTTTCGTCTTTAAGCATTGCGGAATTGTTGACGTTAAGACATGACGTAGCCTACCGAATGCCGCCCAGCCCAATTGAACCCTTCTACTAGCCTCCTTCTCGAAGTTATGCCGGCCGTAGCTATACTCCTGCACAACCTCGAGACGGACGCCATCGACGCATATCGGTTGTGGCATGACACGACTGTTGCTGTTGCTGTTGCTGTTGTTCATTTAGGCTGTTCAGCATCTCCGCAAGCTCTTCCGATGACTCTGCCACGATGACGATATCGTCAGCAAAACGAAGATGAGAAATGTACGATATGGGCTTGCGCAGCACTAATAAGGCGAGCGCGGATGACGTGCGGTACGCGGTGTATCCCTTTCCCCGTGCTTCATGTCATACCCCGATCGCCATGTAGAACGGTCACGTCGCATATTATAAATTTACTTTGTCTTTATTATACTCGTATCGATATGATATATTTATTGTAAAAATTATGATTATTTAATTTAATGTGTGTAAGAACTATGTACAACCAAAAGAGGTATAGGCCAACTTCGAGAGTTTACGAGCGTAAAATTAAATATATTATATTACACAAAGTTTTATTGTTAGTGCCATAGAGAACGATAGTATAGGCTTATCGATAGTACAGATGATTTTCGAAGTCAACTATCGATAGTCAACCTATCGATACCGAACCACTATTCAGATCAACATCCATGTAGCGGACTAAGAAGGAACATGACTTAATCAAACATATCAAATAACATACCAACTGACTACTAAAGTCTTCAATTACCACGCAAAATATATTCACTGGATGTCCTAATAAAATACACAATTTCAAAAAATAACCGATCAAAACAAATGACAACTCTCATAGTAACTAATAAACGTATTATTATTATTTATTATTAATAATACACAAGACATATTAATAACAAAGCACTGAGACACGCTGGCATTCTGCCAGAAGTGGCTGGAGGGAATTTAAATTTAATTTAAAATAAATAATGGCGACTCACTTGAGATTAAACACATAAATTCAGAGGCTAGCACACGTGTGGACTTGGATGCAAGTTTTAAGCACTGGAATTCTAGGTGAATGCTAAAGATGTTCAGGATAAAGGATTTTGAGCTAGAAAGTGAAATGTCATGTTTACAGCTTTGCTTTTGTCATGTCTTAGTGATCAAATTTTAAAAAGTATATTTTTTATAAACATATTAAAAAAGTACACATTTCAGTTTAATGTATTAAGAAAACAACTGTTTAAACTAAAATCAGGCTCAACATAATGTAGGTAGTTCTTCAAGTGATGAGAAGAGAAATATACTTATATATATCATTATTACTATAAAATGAATTGTACTGAATGTATAATAGCCAAAATATGAAGGTTCTTCTTTCAGACTTCACAATCATGGCTTAAATGAAAACTATAAAAACTAAAAACGTATTCAATCTAAAAAAGAAGCGACAATTTCGCCAACACAGCCATTCTAAATCATTTCAACGCTGCTAGGAAAGGATACTAAAAACTTACGTAGATGTATGTGAGTTTAGTTTACTTTAAGAGCATTCGCGTGGCTTGCAGTCCATGCAGTTGCACAAACCATAAATGATACTCTCTTCAACCTATTGCAGTCCACTGCTGGACATAGGTCTCCCCCATTTGCGCCAGACATCCCGGTCCTCCGCTTTTCTCATCCAGCTTCCACCAGCGACCTTTCGCAAGTCCTCGGTCCACCGGGCCGGAGGGCGTCCTACGCTACGCTTGCCAAGACGCGGTCTCCCCTCCAGAACTCGTCTGCTCCAACGGCCATCGGTTTACGACATACGTGACCAGCCCACTGCCACTTCAACTTGCTGATCCGGCGGGCTATGTCGGTAACTTTAGTTCTCTTGCGGATTAAATAATTTCTGATCGTATCCCTAAGAGAGACTCCAAGCATAGCTCGCTCCATTGCGTGTTGAGTGACTTGATGAATGATACATGTGTTGTTTATTACACCGTTTAGCTTTGTATAGTGATAATTCATAATAAAATAAATCACATTTAGCTTTCATCATCATCAGCTCATTAAACGTCCCCACCGAGGGGCACGAGCCTACCCGTATAGGGTGATTAGGCCTTAGTCGTCCACGCGGGCCCAGTGCGGATTGGACGACTTCACACACAACCTTCGAATCTCTCCGCAGCGTGCGTGAAGGTTTCCTCACGATGTTTTCCTTCACCGTAAAAGCGTCGGATAACGTACATATGTTTCTGAAAATTCGAAAACACATTGGTACGTGGCGGGATTTGAACCTCAGCCCTCCCGGTAGGAAGGCGAAAGTCCACACCATTGAGCCACCATTTTAGCTTTCATTTCCAGTCATCGAATCCTGGATAAATAATAAGCTAACTAAGTGCACAATCTAACTCAAAAAGTGTCCGCGGAAATATTCTGCTGCCCATCAGGTCAGTTCGGCAGAATTTTCATTCATAATCACGTCGCTCGCTACATGTCATAATACATAGTAATGTGCTCGAGCTTTTGATTTTATACCAATGATGTAAAAAGTATAGATTCGTGATATGCTCATTAAACAATCGAAAAAGTGTTCCGAATGCAGCGACATCACACACACAAACATTTCGAATGAGCGTTCATTTACGTAAACAAAAGCCTACAAACTGTATTCTCTATGGCGGTTCGTTTTTGAGGCACGGGTGGCGTATCTAGTTTTATATATACAGAATATCATTGTTTTATGCCCTTTTTAAAAACTCGTTAAGGTCAAAATTATAAGATAACTTGTATGTTAAATCTAGGAGGTAGGTATATTATATTAAACTTTTTGCAAAGTGTTCGTCAAATAAAGTACCTGATAGTGCTGTAGCAGTAATATTTATTTAATAACAGGAAAACGGTTCCTGTCTACATTTTCTTCATTGTAATATAAAACTGTGTTATGGATATTGTATTTTCTTTGCTTTCGTTTTCTATGAATAATTTCATTTTTCCTTATTTTTACGAGATATGTTTGTACATTACAAACATATTATCTTTGATAGGTAAAATAATAGAGAAATTGGAAAAATACAAGAGAAAATATTACAACAAGATTACTACTGCTGTTGGGCATAGCTCTCAGCATTGGCAAGCAAGGTTGGAATGCCGAATCTATGCTCTGATATTCCAAAATTGACCCAAAAAATATGAATTTGATTTTATCAACCCTATATTTTAGAAATTAGAGGGGGGACAATTTTTTCAACTTTCGAAGTGTCTCGCGCGCCAACTATTCAATTTATAAAAAAAAATGATATTAAGAACCTCTTTATCATTTTTCAAGCTCTACACATTGATACTCCACGCGGGTGGGTACGATGAAAAAAACATTTTTGAGTTTCAGTTCAATGTATGGGGAACCTCAAAATATATTCATTATTTGTTTCTTGTCAAAACCCAATAGCGGTTCACAGAATACATATACTTACAAGGTTTGAATAGTGTAGTGTTAATAGTTTCGGAGAAAAAAGGGTGTGACATACGGACGGACAGACAGACAGACAAACAGAGAGACAGCTTGATGAGAGGCGCCTAGTCGATGTGATTTACTTTGATTTCAGAAAAGCGTTTGATAGGGTTAACAATGTACTATTGCGAAAGCTGGTGAATATAGGGTTTGCGCCTAAAACATCTGTTTGCTGATTATTTACGTGATCGTAAGCAATGGGTGAAACTTGGTATATATGAATCTCTTCCCTAACCCACACTATCGGGCGTGAGTCAGGGATCGATACTTGGTCCATTGTTATTCCTGATCATGGTCAATGATATACCATCCGTTGTCTCTGGAGCTAAGTGTTTATTTTATGCTGATGATTTGAAACTTTATTTGAATATCAGATCTGAACTAGATTGCCAGGCTCTTCAACTAGATATTGACATGATTCAACAATGGAGTCGTACGAATCAGATGGAGTTTAAACTTGGCAAGTGTTGTGTTGTGACTTTTGGTCGGATCAGGCATCCTATAATATTTAATTACACTTTAGATGGCCTCATGTTCCGAGACAATCTAGTGTAAAGGATTTGGGAGTAACATTCGATAGTGAACTAACATTTAACTGTCATATTGCAGCATTAGCGACCGAGTCCTTCAAACGGTTAGGCTTTATACTTCGAAATTCTCGTGACTTCAGGAATGTACATGTAATAAAGCTCCTTTTTGGCGCATTAGTACGAAGTAAAGTGGAGGCAGCTGCTTGTGTGTGGAGCCCCCACGAGGTTTCTTACACGTTAGTTATTGAGAAAGTACAGAAAGCATTCCTTAGATCCTATACAAGAGACAATTTGGCTATTACCCATTTATGTATCCAACATATTTTATTTTAGGATGTTTGGGTTACAACTCGCTTGAAGTGAGGCGAAAGTTTATATGATAGTATTGGCCTAAAATTCTGAGAGGGATGGTCGATTCTATCGACTACGAGGAACTGTGTAAATTATTTACCCCAAACAATTACTACAGAAGTGACGCCATAAGTTACTGGCAGAGCCTTCTTGTCGGACAGTATCTCATGCACAATCACCGGTACCAGAAGGGAGTTCTACAAACTCAGGACCCTAGGTCCTGAGTTTGTTGAACTCCCTTCTGGATGGGTTCCCAGAGTGTGATTTGTTTGCTGATGAATGGAACGATATATTGTCGATATGCTTGAAGTTTTGTGAGAGTTTTGATGAGTGAGAGTAAAATTTTTAGATTTATTATAATGTATTATCTTTAATTATTGTAAGTTTATCAAACGTTATAATTAAAGTAAAATAAATAAATAAGGGTTCTGGTTTTTGCCACTTGGCTACGGAACCCTAAAAAGGGCATATGCAATTAAGATATACTAGCAAAAAAAAACTTTTACACCTAAATAACAAATTGTCTAAGGATATATTTGATAAATACCATGCTTTCCTCAAATCAATTGCTCATTTACATCAAAGCACAATCTAATTTTAATCATCAGCTCATTAAACGTCCCTACCGAGGGGCACGAGCCTACCCATATAGGGTCACTGGGCTTTAATCGTCCACGCGGGCCTATTGCGGATTGGACAACTTCACGCTCAACCTTTGAATCTCTTCGCAGGCGTGCGCAGGTTTCCTCACGATGTTTTCCATCACCGTAAAAGCTTCGGATAACGTATAAAATTTCGAAAATTCAAAAACACATAGGTAGCTGGCGGGATATGAACCTCAGCAATCCCGGTAGAAGGGCAGTAGTTCACACTACTGAGCCACCGAAGCTCTAAAAATACTATAATTGAAAGGATAATAGCTATGGTTTAAAAGGCATGTAATATACATCATCATCATCATCATCAGCTCATTAAACGTCCCCATCGAGGGGCACGAGCCTACCCGTATAGGGGTGATTAGACCTTAGTCATCCACGCGGGCCCAGTGCGGATTGGACGACTTCACACACAACCTTCGAATCTCTTCGCAGGCGTGCATGAAGGTTTCCTCACGATGTTTTCCTTCACCGTAAGAGCGTCGGATAACGCACATATATTCGAAAATACATTGGTACGTGTCGGGATTTGAACCTCAGCCCTCCCGGTAGGAAGGCGACAGTCCACACCACTGAGCCACCGACGCTCTTACATACATACAAATATATATGTACATGAGTTATTATTGTAAGCAAAGGTAAAGTAACTTATTGACCGGTTATGAATTTTGACTGTAACATTATATTTATTTGCAGATTTCCGTACCTTAAACGTCCTATGATGCTACCTCCCTTCACATTGGTATCAGATGTCATGCAAAAGTGTCAATCACATAGCCCTAAGGTACGAAACTCACAACCCTTCGAAACATCTATTTTTCACTTGACTGAACAATTTGATGGCGAAACCCTTATATCTTCTCGCTCAGTTGCATGCTTAAATTGGTTTTTAGAATGTCTAACTGCCCTCGAGGCATAAATGTAGACGGTTTATTTTTAATTGAAATGCTTTAAAAATTAAGTCCATTTAAAATTTAAAATAGGTTTACAATCAACACTTATGGACGTCCAAAATACATCAGAATATATACTTCAATCAATAAAGTTAAGCAAAATATGATTTTCATAATTGAAAAAAGCACTTCCGTGGTTACTATAATGTCGAAATAACTGGGCAGTTTAGCGCTCCGGTTTTTTATAAGATAAACACCTACTCGACCATATTGTTATAGATTTTTCTGCTCATGGTAAAGGTATAGTTATACAGGTGGAGCAATAATTGTTTCTTTATTTGATTATTCTATTATTATCTTCTTATTATTATTAATATAAAATATTTTGGTGAATGTGTTGCTTACCACAAATCTTACATACAACTGAACCGGTCACTCTAATTTTTGTTTAGAATATTACTTAAAGTACTTACGAGAATGATTTTACGGAAAGAAATTGTATAAAATGTTTAGTAAAAATTGGCATAAAAGAAAGAAAAAAATCTTTATTCAAATAAATCTGTTACAGATATTTTTAAATCGTCAATTGTTATTATTATTATTTTGAATGACTCTACCACCGGTTCGGAATAAGTAGGATCTTCGAGAAGAGCCGGCAAGAAACTCGAGTTACTCTTTTAAACTTTTATATCAGTGGTTACATTCATCTGACTAGCTGGATTAACAAATTAGGTTACGTTATACTGCGGAACAAAATCATATGACAATACCGCATTTATACTCGTAGTAACACGGTTCTTATGCTTCTATAAAAAAACTAAACGGGAAATGAATCGGGTATATATAGTTTATATTACGTTTAATTATAGAAATAAATGAAACAAAAGAAGGGAAGAGGCGCGCTGGACGCAAGAGGAAATCATGGCTGCAAAACATCCGGGAGTGGACCGGCATTACTTCCGTCGAAAAACTGTTCCGACTAGCGGTTGACAAGACCGAGTACAAAAAGCTGACGGCTGAAGAAGCTGAAGGTTTCAGGATTGAAGAGGCACTTGAAGAAGAAGAATAAATGAAACATCCAATATGTGCTTTAAAATTAATTGAATTAAATTATGACAATCACATTACCAGTTAACCGCACAGCCATTCGTTAATGGATAATTTATTTAAATAGGTACGCGAAATTCTATTCATAATAATGGTTTATAATTTGAGTTGTCATTTAATAATTAATTGTTCCACATTAATATGATTTAGACATAGGTAACTCTGAGAGGATATTAAAAAGGTACATACCGCTATCAAACATATCTCTCAACTCCCTACATTTTAAAACATATATTCAACTCTTTAACTCCGTAGAAGTTTACTAATATAATAAACTCTATGCCGCAGACTCAGGACACATTTTGCATTTGATATACGACAATATGAAAGAGAGACAGAGATGGATTGGTAATGAGGATATAGATAAAAGAGTTGATTTCAATGTAAACACATCTTTAACTAAGAAGTTAAAGAGTTAGAGTTGAGACATTATGAACTCTATACCTCAGACTTATGACACATTTTGCATTAACTGAAAGAAAGAAAGAAAAATATTTATTTGGTGATAAAAATTGTAACATGTTATTCCTTAATATTAAAAATTATAATAATGCTACCAAAATGGTGGTCACTCAGCTAATTCTAAGACAGTTTTGTCAAGGCGCTGTTTTGCAATGGAACCAAAGAGAAAAAATAATAATAAGAAAATGAAATAATAATGCTACCCAACACAAAGATGTAAAAAGATGGATTCGTGATATGCTCATAAAACAATCGAAAAAAAATGGTCCCAATGCAGCGACAGCACATATACACATATATCGAATTTCGAACACATTTACCTAAACAAAAGAGTACAAACTGTACTCACTTCGGCGGTTCGTTTTTGAGGCACGATGGCGTATCTACCTTTATATATACAGAATATCATTGACCCAACCGCACATAACAATAATAATGAAATATGTAGTATTGACGATTCATGAAAGAAGAATATGCGCAGAAGTCATTTTTTAGGTCCTATTGGGGGTACGGCAGAGGGGCGGGAGTAATACTGTAAGAGCGGGGCAACGCCATTGGTCGGCGCGCGTCTGAGGACATGGTTGCTCTATCACTATTCGTCTATATTGAATTTGGCGCGCTGACAGTACTCTAGAATACAGTCGGAAGGAAAACTGTTTCGTTGCATTTTATTATTTATTGTTTTTTTTTGTTTGCTGAGCCATTCATTGAAATTCTCTAGTGTATGTTGCTTCGAAAAGCCAGGCGAGAAGGATGATATACGAGTTTAAATATATTTTGTAAGTAGATTGTTGACAAGGTTTCGCAAGTCTTGCAACTTTGTCGAAAAAATTAAATCAATATATCCATCTTTAATGAATCTATAACAGACAAAATAAATAAAAAATATCGGATTAATTTGAATAGAAAAACAGAACCATTAGCTATATTTTGAAATACTTGTCGGTACTTTGCTGATTATATTATCCCATGATTATTTGTTATATTTCTACATGACTGATTATTATTTTTATGAAGAAAAATATTGTTAATATCATTAAAATATTAATTTCTTTTACGCTTAAAGAAATACTCAATAGATAAAATTTTGATAGAACATGGTCATAATATTCTCCGTCTCCCACCTTACCATCCGGATTTAAATCCTATAGAAATGGCTTGGGCCTCCGTAAAAAGTATGTAAGTAGCAAAAACGTTAAGTGGGATATAAGCAGCGTAATTAATTTTATAAAAGAAAAAGTTAATCTAATGGTTCCACAAGAATGGAAAAACTATGTGACAAAGTAAAATTTGAGCCTGAATTATGTTTAATTACATAGGTATCTTTTAATCCTGAACATTTATAATAGAATTTGATTATATGAGTTCATTAAAAAAAAATATTATTTTGATGTAAGTATTTTGTTCATTAGTGTACATGCGCAGACCGCCATTTTGGTCTTCTTTGGTGAATCGTACTATAAATGTGAATCTACACCATAACTGTAATACAAACACTATTAATTTAATACAAAATTATTCTTTATACATATATAAATATCAATATTATAAAATATAACTAATAGATACTAACTATAACCGACCTATACTGCGTTAAAAGAGTTGAAGATATGAAAGAGCGATACATATCCGCGGACGGAAAAGATATGAACCTATCTTTTCTTTGTAAAGACACACTTCGCGCATCTTTCATCATCAGCTCATTAAACGTCCCCACCGAGGGCACGAGCCTACCCGTATAGGGTGATTAGGCCTTAGTCGTCCACGCGGGCCCAGTGCGGATTGGACGACTTCACACACCAGGAGGGAGTCACATAGTAGTAGTCAAGTTAACAACTTTAAAGTAACCTGTTAATATACGTTAGTATAGTACTTAAAAATTGCTCAGGGGGGGCTCCCCCTGATTCCACCGTTGACACATAGGCCAATCCGCATGAACATGTCTGATGACAGGTAACCTATTTGGTGTAATAGATATACTACACCAAGGGTTCCGGGTTCGATCCCCAGGTATTACATCAGAAGGGATGAGAAGGCGCGTTGTGTGTGAATAATTAATTTCATATCATTATCCACTGCTGACATAGGTCTCCCCAATTCGGCAACAGATATCCCGGTCCTGCAGGATAATAATATAATATTATGATCAAATAAAAAAACAAAAAAAATAATTTATGACAAAAGTCACATTTACAATTTAGGGTATCGATCTCATCCTGGTATTAATGATATTAAGACATTATTATTATATTTAAACAATGTACTTGAAAATATTAATCAAAAATATTTTATAAAAACTTAATAGAACAATTGTAGTAAGCAGCTAGCTTTGACTTTGAGTTTATAAATACTATATACAGTTTCAGTGGCTCATTGGTGTCAGGTTTTGTCATCCGATCTGGAGGGTGCAGATTTAAATTTTGCCAGTACTAATGTAGCTTCGATTTTTTCGATAAGTCCGTTTATCCGACGCTCTTACGATGAAGGAAAATATCATGAATATACGCACGCCTACGAGGAGTTTCAAAGGTTGTGCGTGAAGTTGGCCCATCCACACTGGGTCCGCGTGGACGACTTCGGGCTGTACACCCTTTACGGGTAGGCTCGTGCCCCTCAATAGGGACGTTTAATGAGCTGATGATGATGATGTAACAGTACCTCATATCGTCTTACAATGTATATATCAGTTACTGAAGTATTTTACTGGATGGTTTGAAAGACCCATTTGGTGTTGTGGTTGAGCCGTCGACTGTAGCACCAAGGGTTCCGGGTTCGATCCCCGGGTAGTACAAACATTTATGTGCATGAACAAGTCGGTTTGTAATGGTCTGGGTGTTTTCTATGTATAATATGTATGTCTTTACAAAAAAATGTATATAAGTAGGTATGTTTATCAGTTATTTAGTGCCCATAATACAGGCTTCACGCTTAACTTGGGGCTAGATGGCGTTGTGTGAATGTCAGTGGATATTTTTCATTTATTTATTATTTTAATTCCCGATTCCGCATAACGAAAGATAATCCCTTCTTGATCATCAACTCACGTGTACCTAAAGGTCAACTTCATAATTTTTTTAAATGTTATATGTGTACAGGACGGTCAGGACGCTCACCTATCCCATTTCGGAAAAGCAATTTTCCTCGACTGGGTAAAAGAAACCTTAGGCACCTATAGGTTAAAGACATTTATTTTTATAAGGACAAAAAACCACTTACATCTTATACATAATGCCCTCTGGCCCTGTAGTAGAAGTCAGGGGATGGTTCCAATTGCATTACCTCTTTTAGTCGCGTACTATTTCACGTATGGTTTTAAGTTTATTTTGAAGAATCATCATCAGAGCGTCGGTGGCTCATTCAACCATATTGTTTCTTATATCTTTTTAATCTTCAAACACAACTAATCGTCTACTAATCTATTATAAGTACTGGAAAACCATGATAACATAGGATGTGTCGATTAGTACTTTTCAGTGAACGGTATTTGAAGGTTGTGTGTGAAGTCGTCCATTCGCTCTGCCCGCGTGGACGACTAAGGCCTAATCACCGTATACGGTAGACTCGTGCCCCTCGGTTGGGACGTTTAATGAGCTGATGATGATGAACGTCATACCTACAAAGAAATTTCCATTCGTCTGCATAGGTTAAGCTCTATTAAAATATCTATAAAATCATATTTTTACATACACAACTATAAATACAGATATATCCCCAAAAGTGTTCCGAAAATAATTATAAAACAACGCAGTTATAGTTGAACACAATACCAAAGTCCGCATTAACATGAAAAACCAAAATGAATAAGCCGAATCCTGCTTAAAAATTCACGGATTAATTAATCTCTAAAAACCCAATAGGAGATAACTAAAAGCTCGTAAAAAATATAGCAAAGTAATCCCTTAATTAATTTTACAGCAACATAAAATATACAATTAAAATAATTTCCCTTAATCGGGCCTAACGAAAATCCTTACTAATCTAATTTTAATTACATTGTACCCATTGTGAGCTGGACGATGATGTAAAAAAGTATAGATTCGTGATATGCTCACAAAACAATCGTAAAAAGTGTTCCGAATGCAGTGACAGCACACGTTCACATATTTCGAATGAGCGTACATTTACCTAAAGAAAAGAGTACAAACTACTCTCTTCGGCGGTTCGTTTTGGAGGCACGGATGGCGTATCTACCTTAATATATAAAGAATATCATTGGAGCTGGGGTAGGGGTTTTACAAGATCATATCGCCGTTCCCTATGTATTTCGAATAACATATAGACTTGTATAATGTACAGTATTGTACAAGATTGTATCGGGACATTACAGTGATGAAACGTGTCGATTTACGTACCCTTTGCCATACAGGGTGTTTATGTAGTGAAGAAATATTTGTTAAACTTCTGTATATATGAAGGAAGATTTTTTTTTGAATTGATTTTGTTGTTGGTCGCAGATGGCCTTAACGACGTCACCGGATGAAAATGGCGAGCCTAGCTCAGCCGATGATTGGATCCGGTCGCGGCACGAGACCGCTTACGGATACCTATCGAAGTAGGAGAAATAGGAAGGCCGCTAAGGACGCCCACTAGGGCGTCAAGGTAGATACGCCATCCGTGCCCTTAAAAACGAACCGCCGAAGAGAGTACAGTTTTTTTTTGTTTAGATAAATGTACGCTCATTCGAAATATGTGTATGTGTGCTGTCACTGCATTCGGAACACTTTTTTCGATTGTTTTGTGAGCATATCACGAATTCTTACTTTTTTACATCATTGTAATTTAAATATCTAATAATCCAAGTAGCAGGATTTAAACGTAAATGATCTTAAAATTGATGTAATTTATTAGTATATTTAAATTAACTGCGTATTCGACCCATTTGATATAATGGTTAAAACTTCGGCTTACACCAACGGTTTCGGGCTCGATTTCGGGCAGTACAAACATTCGTGTGCATGAACAAGTCTGTTTGTATTGGTCTGGGTGTTTTCTTTGTAAGTATACAAATATGTTTATCCGTTGTTTAGTATCCATATTACAGGCTAATGCTGAGTTAGAATAGATGTGTTGTGATTGTCAGTGGATATTATTTATTGTATTTGTGTCGAATCATCCTGTACAAGGAACATCCATTGAAATGATGCTATTTGATAGATAGGAGATCTTACATTGTGAAGGTCGTGTTAAATATCGAAGTATTTAACCCGCTGGGGGATGAAACAAATTATTTAGCTTCATTTGACTTTTATACTAGCCTTTCTAACGCCAAAATTGAATAAATATTTTTTTACTTTGACTTTATTATTTTGATCAATACCAATTATTTGGATTTTGATCCAGTCTGTCTACTGTAAGGACACTGTTTAAAGTTTAATAAAGTGGTTGTTTCGTGGATGTGTCAAAGTTTTATTGTAATGAGATCTCGTCTGGATTTTGTTAAATTTATTGAATACAAGTACGGTAAAAACTTACCTTATTGCTAACGAAAAATTTCATGGAGAGAATTTTCTCAATTTCAAACTAAACTTTTATAAATATACAGACAAGGTTATAAAAAAATCCGTGTAAGAAATAGTGATAAGTCTCGAAATTAAATATATTCTAAGAGCTATCTTATAAAGGCCAAGGTGCTGACATGTTTTGTGTGTTATGTAATAAATAAATTATACATTTGTAAAAAAAAGATAAAGATTTTAGGCTTTGGAACGCAAAACTAGCGCACTTTAGAAAACAAGTAAATAACACCAGGTGAGGAATAGTCCTTCGTTGCTTTAAGAGAAAACATTATTCGCCAAAACCCAAAAGCACCAAATCGGGAATACCTCTCCGTCTGCGAATAGCCTACTTAGCGTACAAAGCTCCCCTCTCATACAAGCACCTCAACGAGCCAATATAAAAATGGCGGATAAATCTACGCTTCACACCGTCGTAGTGGCAAATGAAAATACTACAATGTGTCTGTTACGGTTATTTCCCTCTGGAGCGCTGCGCTTGGATAACCGTATCTTTAGTATCGAGGTTACACTTTATTTTGATACTATACGTGATTTTGTGACGTTTTCCACAGACATTAAGATAATGTAAGCAAGGAGTTTATATATTTGTAAGAAACTATGTTTTACGTGACCAAAAAGTCAGATAGTGAGCGTCGGTGGCTCAATGGTATGGACCGTCGTCCTCCTACCGGTAGGGCTGAGGTTCAAATCCCGCCACGTACAATGTTTTAGTTTTTTCGAAAAATATATGTATGTTATCCGACGCTCTTACGGTGAAGGAAAACATCGTGAGGAAACCTCCGCACGCCTGCGGAGAGATTTAAAGGCTGTGCGTGAAGTCGTCCAACCGCACTGGCCCGCGTGGACGACTAGGCCTAATCACCCTATTCGGGTAGGCTCCTGCCCCTCGGTGGGGATGTTTAATGAGCTGATAATGATGAGTAAAATTACATATTAAGAATGAAGGAACCCGGAACGGAACCCTTTTGTAAGATAGCCGAATTTCCAACCAAACAGCGCCCTCTTCATTTTATTAATCGGTAGAAAAGTTTTATTTAAGTTTGGAATATTTGGATATTCACCTTCCTATCGCTCTCTCTCTCTACCTATCGCCCCATTTGCACAAGATACTTCTAGAGTATTTACAAAATTATTAATTCGTTCCTCTTATGGTAGATTTCAAATAACCACAAGCATTCTACGGTTTATCATCCTCGAAGATAAATCTAAACAGTATTAGTTTCAAAAGAGAAATAATTCCATGTGGCAGTAGCGGTTTTCTCCCGCTGAAGCGTCGATCGTCCTCCTAGACAGGGGCGGATCGTGAATTTGTGGGGGCCTGGCAATGATATTTTGTATATGTTAAGGTAGATACGCCATCCGTGCCTCAAAAACGACCGCCAAAGAGAATACAGTTGCCACTTTTGTTTAGGTAAAGTACGCTCATTCGTATGTGTGAGTGCTGTCGCTGCATTCGGAACACTTTCGATTGTTTTGTGAGCATATCACGAATCTATACTTTTTTACATCATTGTAACCTCGGGGTCCTGGGCTGCAGCCAGTGGCGTGCACATAGATTATGAATAGGGTATGCAAAGTGATTTGCAATAATCGTAATAACAATAGAATAATTTAGATTTTGACAAATTGAGTGCTGTTTTGACAGCAGATCGACTATTCAAATCTGTAGAGGAAAATGGGCGAATAAGTGGGAATCATTCAACATGTTACGATTTTGCGGGTTGTCTGGACGCACAGGGTATGCACTGCTTATTTATTTATCATTACAGTCAGGTAACTACCTGACTATAATTTATTATAAACCTTTAAGTTCTTATAAATTTCAATAAGCACATAACACATGAATCCTGTAAGGGCACAATAATGAAAATCATGAAACAATACACATAGCTTTACATACTAATACCCATATTAAATTATAATTATTTATATTTTTTACAATTAAAGGTTTGCGTTTGACGCCGCCTTGCCTGATGTTAAGCACAGACGAAACGCCTAGGATGGAGCACGCTTACCTAGATAAAAACCTATTCACTCTTAATTTAAAGATCCCCATATTGTACCTTTCGGGAAACACAAACTACGGCAGCGAGTTCGACAGCTTCGCTGTGCGAATAAAAAACGAGGATTCAAAACGCTTCGTACGACACTTTGGAATTTCCACCGTGTACGGATGGCGTTTTGCCGACTGACGGGTAGTCCGATGTGAAAATGGGCTTGGTGGAACAAGGTGCACACTCCCCGAAGTGTATACGGTAGAAAACCGAGAGACTTGCAACTCTACGCCGGTGTTCAAGGCTTTGCAGCCGACTCTCGACCAGAGAGTCGTTTCCAATCAATCTTTTGGCACGTCTCTCGATCGACTCCAGAGCTTCCATCTGATACTTGGCTGATCCGTCCCAAAGATGAGAACAATATTCCATACAGGCTCTCACTTGTGCTTTATAGAGAGCAAAAAGCGTATGTGAAGTAAAATACCTTCTCACCTCTGAGAGTACGCCAAGCTTCTTTGAAGCCAATTGAGCTTTGGACTCAATAAATGGACCAAAGTTAAGAGTCGATGTAAGAATCGCGCCCAAAAGCTGGAGGCCCTCGGTTAATGGAATGGATACACACTCAATTCCAATCACAAATTGCATACCACATGAAGTTAAAAGGTGTACATTTGTAATAACAGTTCACATGTGGACCCTGAAGGGCACAACAACAATACATTTTACTTTTAAAAACATTTACAAAATGAAAGAAATCCTCGGAAAGTAGGAGCAAGCTCGAAAGCTCTTTTTTTCGTAGAAAAAAGACATGCTTGGGTTTTATTAGCGTTGAACCTAACAAGATTGTCATCTCCCCAATGAAAATGAAAAGTGTTTATTCAGTTTAGGTCCTTTAAGAACACTTATGAATGTCAAATGAAGCTACCACTGGTCGGTCAATCGGCAACTGCCTTTATTGATAAGTTCAGACGCTCAACCATTGACTGTCTCAGAGTCTGAATTTCAGACCCACTAGCACGCGCATTGGACTCGTAGCTCTCAACGACTGTGCTGTCATCTGCATACCCAAGAATACCAGGCTTTAGGAGGTCATTAATGTGCAGCAAAAAAAGCGTCGCAGAGAGCACCGACCCTTGAAGAACCCCGGCATTAAGAACCTTAGCATCCGATGAACATCCATCTATAACTACTTGCAAAGATCGGTTCCTCAAGAAATCTGAGACCCAAGTACAGAACCCTACGGGTAAACCATACGAAGGAAGCTTGTTAACCAGACCATCAAGCCAAACCCTGTCAAAAGCCTTGGAAATGTCTAAAGAAACCGCAAGTGCTTCGCCATGGTTCTCTAAAGTTCTACTCCATATGTATGTTGCATACGCTAGAAGATCTCCTGTTGACCTATTTCGGCGGAATCCGTATTGCTGGTCACTAAGGAGTTCATTGTCTTCAAGGTATGCCAGAAGCTTACGATTAAGGACACTTTCCATGCACTTGCAGAGAATGGACGCGATCGAGATAGGCCTGTAATTGTTAGGGTCAGCCCGACTACCTTTTTTGGGGACTGGTTGAACGTTGGAAAGCTTCCAGGACTTTAGCACGATACCAGCTTCAAGAGCCTACGAAATAACTGCGTCAATATAGGAGACAGCTCGGGCGCACATGTTCTCAAGACTATTGCTGGAATGCCTATAATGGAATATTAAAAATACAAACTTCGCCTTGGTTGGAGTTTTTATAGTTATGTCTCGTCTGATAAGTATTCTGCGGTGGTATAGTAAGCTTTATTTAACAACAATTGCTTTAATTTGTTCCAAAAAAGCTGAAAGTTTTTGTTTGTTTTTATTTAGGTAGCAGCCCTTAGGTAGATCCGGCCCTGCTCCTAGATATATGTCTAGTATAGGGAAGCCTTGCTGGTACTATGAATCTCAGGCTGCATATAACTCACCGCCATTTATCATCTATGTCGTTATTTTATATGTGCTTAATATCCTATGGACGAGATTTAAAGATATATCATTCTGTACTTAAAAGGCGATAGGAGCGTCTCTCTCTTACGGTTCCGTATCAAACTACACTTCTTTTAGTATTGAAGACCTGAAATAGCATTAATAAATAAATTTAAAAAAATCCACTGACATTCACAGAGCGCCATCTAGCCCCAAGTTAAGCGTGAAGCCTGTATTATGGGTACTAAACAACGGATAAACATACTTTTTTTTTGTTAATACATACATATTATACATAGAAAACACGGTCTGGGTGTTACAATTACAAACAGACATGTTCATACACACAAATGTCTGTACTGCCCGGGGATCGAACCTGGAACCCTTGGTGTAACAGCCAACGTCTCAACCGCTATGTGTCGTAAAAATAAATGCTATATTATAATTCATATTGATAAGCGTCGGTGGCTCATTGGTGTGGAGTGTTGCCATCCGATCTGGAGGGTGCAGATACAAATCCCGCCATGCACCAATGTTATTTCAAATATTCGCTATCATATGTACATTAATTCGACGCTCTTACGGTTAAGACCTACGGATCTTACGGATGATTTAATCCGTAAGAGAACTAAAGTTACCGACATAGCCCGCCGGATCAGCAAGTTGAAGTGGCAGTGGGCTGGTCACGTATGCCGCAGAACCGATGGCCGTTGGAGCAGACGAGTTCTGGAGTGGAGACCGCGTCTTGGCAAGCGTAGCGTAGGACGCCCGGACCGATGGACCGACGACTTGCGGAAGGTCGCTGGTGGGAGCTGGATAAGAAAAGCGGAGGACCGGGATATCTGGCGCTAAATGGGGGAGACCTATGTCCAGCAGTGGACTGCGATAGGTTGAAGAGAGACGGTTAAGACATCGTAAGGAAATTTACGCAAGCCTGAGAAGAGATTCAAAGGTTGTGCGTGAAATCGGCAAAACCGCACTGCGCCTGCGTGGACGACTATGGCCTAATCACCCTTACGGTAGGATCGTGCCCTCGGTTGGAAAGTTCTTTGTTCGTTGGAAACTATTGTATCTCAAATAATTTTAGAGATGTTTTACTGGCCCGTCATCACTGAGATTTTTCTATGCTAACGTCCGTAGTATACGATCGCAGGGAAAACACGACGAAATAAAGTGCATCCTGAAAACAATACCTACAACTACACACATTATAGTTTTAACAGAAACCTGGTTAACATCTGATCAAGACGCTCAATTGTACTACTTACCCGGTTTTAACCACATTTTTAACTATAGAACGCACAGCGCAGGGGGTGGAGTCTCCATCTATATTTCGGCGGCAATTAAATATGAGGTAACGGAAAGCTTGGTAGAAAATGGAAATCACTATTTATGGTTGAAGATCGACAAGTTATCTCTTAATATTGGATTAATTTATAAACCACCGGACACTAACATAAAACATTTTTTGGACATATATTGTTCACAACTCGAAAAGAGAAAAAGGTGTATTGTTTTTGGGGACTTTAATATGGATTTGCTAAGCAAAGACAACATTTATAAGAAATATTTACAAACGATAAACATACTAGGCTATGCCATACTCAACAAAATAACCAAAGAATTTGCCACACGTGTTACAAGCACGTCAAGTACAATTTTGGATCATGTGTATACTAATATAACGGGTCATCATTTTAACTTTTCGTTAGTCGACACGCCGCTCTCCGACCACAGGCAAATATTTTTTGAAATATTTAAAATGAAACCGCAGACAAACAGACACATTAAATATGAGGCAATAAACTACGAAGGATTACGCAATGATGGATCATCTACGGATTTTGCAAGAAATGGTAATGAATTTACATGTCTAGAACAAAGTATAATGCAATGCATAACTAGGAATAAAATCTCAAAGAAGAAGTATTTGAATGCTCCACAACAAGACTGGATTAATAGCAACATATTAGAAAATATTGACAAAAGAAATATCTTATGGCAAAAATTGAAGACAGATCAAGGCAATGAAGACCTTTTACAAAAATATAAAGAACAGCAAGCAATTGTCAAAATACTGCTGAAGAGCGAAAAGAAAAAATATTTTTACGGTTTATTCGAAAAATGTAAAATGGATTCAAAAAAAGTTTGGGAACTCATTAACAATTTAGCACGAAATAAAATGCAAGATGCCTGTACTGTACCTAAGTTGTTAATAGATCAAACAATGATAACTGATGGTCATAAGGTTTGTGAGAGTTTTAATAATTTTTTCTCTTCGATAGGTAGTAACTTAGCAAATGACATACCCCAAAAATATCATGTAAGCTCCACGCATAGTCTTATGTATAATAATGATTATATACATAGTATTACAATGTCTCAATTTGAACCATGTAGTAGAGATGAGGTTATGGAGATTATTGCTGACTTAGACAATAGCTCTAGTAGTGGAATAGATGGCATAAGCGTAAAATCAATAAAATGCCTTAAAGACAGCATAGCTCAGAGCTTATCCAACTGCATTAACAAATGCTTATTAGAAGGGTATTTTCCTAGCTCACTGAAAATTGCAAAAGTGACCCCTATTTACAAATCCGGATCTAAAAGCAATCCCAGCAACTATAGGCCCATCTCTGTCCTTCCCGTAATATCTAAAATATTTGAACGCGTAATCTATAAAAGACTTTTGTCTTATCTCGACCAAAAAGGTTTTTTAAATGAGCAACAGTATGGATTCCGGTCAAAGTCCAACACACTCTCGGCCACTACGGATTTAATAACTAAAATTAAAACAAATATTGATAAAAAACAAATAGCATTAGGTGTTTTTATTGACTTAAAAAAGGCCTTCGATTCTTTGAGTCATTCAAAATTGTTGCTAAAATTGGAGAACATAGGTATAAATGGATCAGCCCTAAACGTATTCAAATCATATCTTGATAACAGACAGCAAATTGTTAAAATAGGAGATTATAAAAGCAACTCTCAACAAATTAACTTTGGCATACCACAAGGCTCAATAATCGGTCCTTTGCTGTTTCTAATTTATGTAAATAACATCACTAACGTTGGTTTGAGTGGTCACTTAACTATGTATGCTGATGATACTTGTCTCTTTTACTTTGGCAATTCCCTAAATGAGATTATTGCTGAAGCTCAAAGGGATCTCGATGAGCTTAACTTGTGGTTTTTGCATAATCTACTAACGATAAATATCTCTAAAACTTCTTATGTAATATTTACTGCAAGGAATAAAAAAATTTCAGACCATCCACCTTTGACCATAAATAACATCACAATACATCGATCTTTTCAAGAAAAATATCTGGGATTATGGATGGATGACAAGTTAACGTGGAAAGTGCATGTTGAGCATATTAGAAGTAAGTTACAATCAGTGTTGGGCTCTTTAAGGAAATCATCAAATTGCATACCATACAAATTTCGCCCTATGTTGTACGATGCATTAGTAAAATCACATCTTCAATATTTAATAGAAATTTGGGGATCAGCATCTATGACTACACTTAAAGACTTGCAAATCATACAAAACAAAATAATAAAAGTACTATTTCATTTAAATATACTTACCCCTACAAATACATTATACAGAAAAACTAAATTATTTAATATTCACCAACTTTACAAATACAGTACATGTATACTTATAAAAAAAATTACATCAAATATAATTCACTGTAGTATTAGCATACCAAAAAAGAATTACAAACATAATCTAAGAAATAAAAACAAACTACACCTCCCATTACCCAGAACCCTAAACTACGGAAAAAAGAGTATAACGTTCGAAGGTGTACAGTTTTATAACAGATTACCGGAGGAAATTAAAGAATGTAAAAGCATTTACTCATTTAAAAAAAAACTAAAAGAACATTTTATCCATGAACTATAAACTTATATCTAAAAAAAAAAATTAGAACTATAATAACTAACAATTCATAATTAATTAATTCTTTAATTTTTTAAGGTTCATATCAACAATATATTTAATATCTATACCATCAAAGTATTGATCCTTAAAAAATCCGTTCAATTTTGATTTTTCATTTGTTGATTGTTTTTTAAATTAATTAAAAAATACAATCGTCGACGAACATAAGTGTGTAATATCCAAAATAAACAAAATTAACACCGAAAAAAGGTGAATATAACTAAACTAGTATAAAATAAATTAACAGCAGTCGACTCAATACATCTCTATAATAAGTAATGATGTCTTGGCCGTGTCTATTGTATTGAGCCGCGCCGAGCCAGAACCGGTAGGCAAGTCGATTTGATGCAAAAAAATGTGCGCTTGCTTGTGCTGTGTATACGGGCCCAACTTATATTATTATCAGTTATCGTTGTTATCTATTGTGTATTGAATGTACAAGTTTTATGCAGTTGCGCTGCGCCTTATTTTAGAATTAACTACTATGTATTTTTTTATTCTCATTGTAAGTGAACTGTATCTGTTCTTATGAGAAATAAATATCTAAACCATCGATTTAAAGAAGCATGATAAAGATATGTGATTTTTAGGGTTCCGTAACCAAATGGCAAAAAAAAACGGAACCCTTATAGATTCGTCAAGTCTGTCTGTCTGTCCGTCCGTCCGTCCGAATAATGCAACCCTTTTTTCTCCGAAACTATAAACACTACACTATTCAAACTTTGTGAGTATATGTATTCTGTAAACCGCTATTAGGTTTCATGAAGAAACTGAAAAAAAATTAATATATTTTGATGCTCCCCATACACCCCCCCCCCCCCCCCCGTGTGGGGTATCAATGTGTAGAGCTTAAAATTTATATCGAAGTTCTTATATCATTTTTATTAACAGAATAGATTGCGCGAGAGACACTTCCAAAGTTGAAAAAATGTTTTTGTTGTAGTTGAAAAAATTGTGTCCTAATTCTCTAAACTATGGGGTTGATACAATCAAAAAAATGTATGATGTACATACCATAAAACTAACAACGAAATTTAGTTTGAACGATTTCTCGTAAGTAGTTCTTTTTATACGTCAAAACGGTGAACCACTATTTTTCATATTAAAGCTGTAGTAGGTGCCTAAAAATCACATTTTTATGATACTTGCTGCTCCGGAACCTGTACGGCGATTCCGACGGACACTTACTGAAACTTAAAGTTCATGCCAGACTCGAATGCAGTATATTATATGATTGCTATCATTTATCATCAGGTCATCTAACGTCCCCACCGAGGGGCACGAGGCTACCCGTAAAGTGCGTATAGGCCGTAGTAGTCCAGGCGGGCCCAGTGCGGATTGACCGGCTTTACGCACAACCTTTGAATCTCTTCGCAGGCGTGCGCAGGTTTCCTCACGAAATTTTCCTTCATCGTTAAAATGTTGGATTAACGTACATAATTTCATAAAATATCGTAAAGACATTGGTACGTGGTGGGGTTTGAACTTGTACCCTCTAGATCAGAAAGCAGTAGTCCACAATGATCCACCGACGCATAAATCATTATTTGTAATTGTTGTGTAAGTAAACTTTGACCCAAGAAAAGTGTAATATCAAAAGTCATCTTCTCTTACGAATTTAGAGGACGGTTCTCAATATTACCTATTGCGTAAGGAGGTTAATACGAACTCAAAATATTAAAATTTCGCATTATAATTGTTACAGACAACAAAATGCCGCCAAGCAAGGACTACAATACCAAAAACCAGTACAGCCGGTCATACTCAAGCAGTAAGTATGTTAAAAAAATGTTTTGGTGGTAAGTTCAATACAGTGGTGGCAGTGGGCTGCACACGTATGATGCAGAACCGATGGCCGTTGGAGCAGACGAGTTCTAGAAAGGGAACCGCGTCTTAACAAGCGTAGCCTAGGACGCTCGGAGGCCGGACCAAGGGATCAACGACTTGCGAAAGGTCGCTAGTAGCAGCTGGATATGGAAAGCGAAGGACCGGGATATCTGGCGCAAAATGGGGGCGACCTATGTCCACCAGTGGACTGCGATAGGTTGTAGAGAGATAGAGAGGCTCAATATACGTTTTTATAGAAAGGTAATCCGCAGTTGCTAGATACTATTCCGAGAAAAAAAATTTTTTTTTGGGAATAAGAATTGTTTGATGATTAAGGAATAGGGCGCTTTAATATCCATTTCAATTTACTAGGTGGTAGACTCGGTACTGAGTCGTCTAGGTAATACCTGCGCAGTGTCAGATATCGTTCCGTAAAATAGGAGTGTTTTGCACTTCTGTGTCTCAAGATGAGGGCACTATGTCGAGTAAAATTACCGGGTATAAGATATCTAACATGTGTCGTCTCGGGTGATGGGCGCAGGGCAGTGTTGACGGAAAATATTACTATCTTAGTTATCTAGTTATAAAATTTTCTTAAACAGTGCACGTGTTATGGTCAGGCGTATCACTTACCACGAGTGGACTGCGATAGGTTGACGAAAGCAAATTAACGCATCTGTATGGCCCAATTGAGCGAACTGATCATCCGGAACAAAAACTTACACTTTAAGTTATTTATACATCTTCTACACAGAGCGTCGATAGCTCGATGGTGTGGGCTGTCGCCCTTGTACCGGGAGGGCTGAGGTTCAAATCCCGCCATGTACCAATATGTATTCGAATTTTCGAAAAATATATAACGTCATCCGACGCCCTTACGGTGAAGGAAAACATCGTGAGGAAACCTGCGCACGCCTGCTAAGTGATTCAAAGATTGTGCTTGAAGTCGTCCAATCCGTACTGGTCCCGCGGGACTTTTAAAGCCTTTACACTCTATACAGGTAGGCTCGGGCCCCTCGGTGGGACGTTTAATGAGGTGATGATATATCTTCCAAAATTGTCACCATTGGAATTCTTACTTTCAGCACTTACTTGTGCTTTGCTAAAATAATACAAATAACTCAAATATTTCAAATTCCAGATGAAACCAGTATGTCGGCGAAAGTGTATCACCCGGCTACGAACCTGATGCCGCCGACCCCCCCACTCTCCCCAACTGGGCTCGCACCAGCCTTCCCGAATAGAACCAACGGCCACAGTTGGGGAAGGCAGAACAGTCACAACGGCAAATACGGATCGTGACAAAATGGCGGCGACACTCAAAATGGCGGACCATGACACGCGGGAGTGGCAGATATTTAAATTTAGGTTTTTGTTTAATTTCATCTGCAAGATGATGAAAAGATGAAAAATATCATGACAATACTTCTGTTTAAACACTGAAATTAATTTCGATACTTTTTTATTTATTGTATTTGACAAAATGATTGTATCAAGTGCATCACCTCGTGTATTTTAAATTGAACAAAAAACTTCATTGGATTAATATTTTCTTTTAACAAGCTCAAATATATAAAATAAGAAAATTTTTTATTAAGTTATATACGAGTATGAGTGACGTAATACTAAATGATGTTCGGTTAAGTATTAGTAATGTTATTTAGCCCAACTTTTATTTAGGCATTTATAGAAACAATTATTTTTCTATCATTGGCAATTGAGGTCACTTACCTACTCGATATAATAATAAATGAAACTGTTTGAAGGTCATCACATGTTTACCTACCTGTTTACCATGACACGCATTATATAAAAATTATCATTATTTACTATAATATTATCGCTTATCAGCAATTGACAATAGATAACTATGTCTATATTTACTTTAGACCGCATGTCGGCGTGATAAGGTTCAAATTAGCTTTGGTAAATTAATCAAAACAAGTTTTAATGGTGTGAAAATCGGAAGACTTTTTTTAAAAATTTTTTTTCAACTACACCACAACAGACGTAGCTAAATTCCACTGTGGTCTAGAAACCATTAGTTAAATAATTGAACTGTTTTACATATTATCACAAATTAAAAAATACTTACATTTTTTGTTTTTCGACGTTCATAAGTGCTTTTTGTAAGCTTATATTGAATAGATGGATTTGACCTTTGACTTCTTGACAATAAATTTAAAATTATTTAAAAAATATTTTAGTAACTCTTTCTGGATTCTGTGTTATGTTCCATATTCCATTGACTAGAGGAAAAGTTATCGAGTGACACAATCAATTTTGTCTTAGACCTGGAGTCCAGTAAGACCAAGATTTAAAATCCTTTATTATTGGTACATATCAGTATGTGTATATACAAGAAAATGTTTTCGAAATTAAGTGTTCAAGTAGTTTTGGAACTTGAATTATTTTTATCTCATTGATTATAGGATACGTGTTCTTGAAATCTTTGTGTACATTTTTTTTATTTACAAATCACTGCCAAATTGGTAAATATAATAAAATTGTGACTCATTTTCAAAGTTACCATTTCTAAATACGGAACTAGGATATTTGTGAAATTATTGCAGTTTTTATGTTTTTTAGAATATTGAATATTTAAATAAGTAGTTTAATTGTTTGTGTGAACTTGGCGTTCTGGCTGGGATCACTGTCGTGCGCTTTTGTATAAGAATGTTACGTTTTAGTGGCATATTTATTTTAATAAATAAATTGACTGGAGAGGTGTTTTTATTGTTTCCATATTTAATCCCGTGTTATGTTCAAGGATCAAACTTTTTAACTTGACAACTAAATAAATACCTAATTGTTAGTGGTCACTATCAATACTTCGAGCAATAGCTGGTATATTTTCATCAGAGAAATAAATAGTGAGATTTCTGGGTCAAAACAAAGCAAGTCTGTGTAAACCTAGTAATTTAAATATTATCTTTTTGCAGCCCTTGTCCGGTAAAGCTGTGAAGGCTATCAACGGACAACATCAAAAACAAAAAGTCCATTAGAATAATTAGTAAAGTATTGGCAATTTTATTCAACCAATGAAAAAATGTGTGTCGTAAATCTAATTCATTAAAATCAAACTGCCGTTGCCATAGAACTATATTTTAGCCGTCAATTTTATATATCACATAATAGAGTCATTGGATTTAATGCATAAATTATCTATATACAATTCAAAAGTATCTGTAAATATTTATTTGAATAAAGCATTTTTCAGTTTCTTATATGGAATCTCATTGATTGTGATTTTCATTTTAAACCTATTTATTGTGATGAATGCTGTGATCACCGTTACTCCGTCGTCAATGCAGCTATATTTGTTGTGAAGTTGAATTGATGAAAGAAGTTAGATTCCAATTACTTATAAAAAAGGGTACTAACTACACTATTGACGAATATTTATGTGATAAAAATCCGTGGTCTTAAACTGCTCAGCTATTTCAGTGTTTATGATATATTTTATATTAAGTAATTGTTTTTAAAAAAGGCTACACTGTTGAGTTTTCTTGGTGCTTCTTTCTCAATAGGCCAAACCACTGAAGCGCTTTTTTCAAAGCATCAAATTCAAATTTTAGTTTAGTATTTTTAATTGTTTTTTATTATATTTGTATATTTTTGACGTTCATAATGCCTTTTGTAAGCCTAATTCGAATAAAGAATTTTGGATTTTTTTTGATTTACAAAAAAAAACTGAAACGAAAATCGAAGAAATAGTTTTCTCTAATAATAATAACGTCTAAACATAATATTCGCCTTTACGGATTAGTAAATAAATATGCAAAAAGCCAAAAGTAAATAAAGTAGCACAACGCCATCTCTAGTAGCCTTATGTACTCGATATTCCATTAGACATGCTATTGATCACCGTAGGATTCAACGTATATCAACCACACTAGATGTCGCTACTTGCAATACATTCCCATGCTTACTCTGCGCCATCTAGTCGTAAAGTGTAATAACTGGTCCGTTTTGAGTAACACTGATTTTTCCATATAGATCTTTCCATGTTAGTTATCAATAAATGCACAAGGTGGCATTAATGATGTACAAGTAGGTTTCTGAAGTCTAGCGTAGTAGCTAGCGCATTCGCGCCTGAGAGCCATCTGCATTCATCAATAGGCTGGTGACGCAGTAAATGTTGCGGATAACACAGAAAGACTTTTAGAAAAATGAAGTTCGGTTGACTATCCCAAAATATAAACGACAATGGCAATGGACGGAACTTAGTTCTGATAGGCAACCGATAAAATATTATCATCTCGAATCCTTCTATTTTTGGAAGACTAGTAATGCCGTTAGTCCAAGCTCATTTATTTATTTTAATACATTAAAATAGATGAACAGATCAGCTCAGCGTGATAATTTACGGCCCAATCTCCAACAAAAATCCGGTGTTGACAAAGTTAGTGATGCACAACAAAAACTAGTCAAGAGGGTTCCTGAAAATTATACTAAATAACAATGATATGAATGAATGAATGAAAATGTATGAATGTTCCGACCGTTTTCGGTAGTGGCGAAATGAAATTCAAAATAACAATGATATTCTGTATATAAAGGTAGATACGACAATTGTGCCTCAAAAACGAACGCCAAAGAGAATACAGTTTGTAGACTTTTGTTTAGGTAAATGTACGCTCATTCGAAATAGGTGTATGTGTGCTGTCGCTGCACTCGGAACCCATTTTCTATTGTTTTGTGAGCATATCACGAATTATTTTTACATCATTGAAAAATAAGCACTAGCTGCTTTACAACCCCCCATCTCCGACACTCACTGAAAAAACGACCATCCTAAAAAGCATTCCATCATTCATTTTTAAAATCACAAACTCATCTTCGCGAAGTTTTTTCCCTAATTTATAACTGGTGATAAAGGAATTATTCCGGTGGGTCACGGGTTCGGTTCCGGGCTTATCTTTCAATGTGATGGGCTTCCGTTTTCGTCGTATTAATTACCGTAGGAAATTAAGAGCAGAGGGAAAAAAATTGTAGATTTTCTTTGACGCAGCGCTGTTAATTTGCAGTTTGGTGTTCATTTCACGTTACGATACGATTTAATGATTTGGGGAATCGACACGGATGATTTTAAGTGTTGGATGGGACCGTTTCGGTTGTATTGAGGAAATGTATTCCGATGTGCAAATTTTGGACTTCATTAGGTTTCAGAATTTGTTTTGGCATTCTCGGTATATTTTTAATGAAATAATTCAAATTAATACATACGCTTGGTTTTTTTGAAGAATTCATGTTAAATTCATTATGTTTTATCAAAGTGCAAGTGAGTAGATGAAGATATTAAAATTAAGAGAATATTTTTATTAGTGAAAACGTAATAATAATTGTATTCACCAAAAAATATTTAAGAATTACCGTTTATTTACGGTACGACAACTTTATTGTTTTAATCCAAGAATAACTCTTGGAGTCAAAAGCGATACAACACACAACCTAACTAATATTATATTTTTGTGGCAAATAAATTGATTCAGATGTTTATAGTAACTAATCATTCAAGTAAAAGGTATTTTTGAGCTAATTATAAAGTGAGTGATTTTGAATGTGTGAAAAAGTACACAGCAGACAAAATATTCCGGATTCGATCACAGGGCAGTACAAACATTTGTATGTATCATTATATCTGTTAGTGAGAGGCTGGGTGTTTATATGTATTATATGTATTTAAAAAACAATATTTATGTATATTTATCAGTTGTTTAGAACCCTAACTTCAAACTCCTCGCTTAATATGGGCCTAAAAGGCGCTGAACCAATAAACAACAGTGGCGCGGTAAACATTGAAAAACTTTCCCGATTCAAAAACAGCAAGTAATTAAAACTGCGACCACCATAAATCTATAACTTTAGAGATATTTTAAATTAAAATGCTCCTATCTCCACCTTGGAACTTGGAATAACTCCGCTGAGTATTGGCCGAAGATAGAATGCTGATAGTAATAAATTTAAAAGTAAAAGCTTTCAAAGATATTAATTTTGCACGAGGGTGTTTTTGTAAGGTGCAAAGTAAAAATCTTACTAGATTGTACCACGTTAATCATTTGCTTCAAGTTTGTAAGCATTAATGAATTTTACGCTGATAAAATTGTTAGGAATTTATTAATGAGTATACAACAATATTTTTGTCTAATTTTTTATTCTAATGGATTTAGGTTTGGCCTCAGTGTCACCTGGTGGTAAGCGATGATGGTACACGTTTATCCGAAAAATACCCATCACTCTTGCCCTAAAGATACCAAATTTGTAAGTCTCTGGAAACACAGACGCAGGGAACAATTTCTCTGAATATTTAAGATACTAAAGATATAGATAATATATACTCGTAGTAATTTTAGGAAATGACAAATTAATTTTATCTAATAACTATTAGCTAGTACAAGATTTCTTGATCTTCTAGTTTTCTTTATGAATGTAGGAGGTTGTTTGTGAAGACGATTTCGTAAAATCTGCCCTACAGTGGACTGCGATAGGTTGTTGCAAAATAGAGGGAGCATTGTATTACCTTCCAGTTTGCTAAATTTAAGAGCGTCGGTGGCTCAGTGGTGTGGACTGTCGCCTTCCTACCGGGAGGGCTGAGGTTCAAATCCCGACACGTACCAATGTATTTTCGAATTTTCGAAAATAGATGTACGTTATCCGACGCTCTTACGGTGAAGGAAAACATCGTGAGGAAACCTTCATGCACGCCTGCGAAGAGATTCGAAGGTTGTGTGTGGGTCGTAATCACCCTATACGGGTAGGCTCGTGCCCCTCGGTGGGGACGTTTAATGAGCTGATGATGATGCTAAATATTTCGCTATCAGAAACATACATATTAAGGCCAAACTAGGACACAAATTAGTTCGCTAAACAATGTGGCAAAAACTCATATCATTCTCACATTCATTAAACTATCCGATCCACATGAGTCAGATCAATTGATTTAGAGCGAAATAATTCGATTGAAGACAATTCGGACGCGGAACAAGTGATGGGAACATTTTGTCGGTTCAAGGTTGCATTCTTTGCAATGTTCTTGCATATACATTGGCTTAACGTATTGGTGCACCATTGAGTAAAATAAATGTGTTACTTATCTAACAAATAAATCAGGCTAAGAAATGAATGTCGAAAACAATGTATTTCATTTAGGCTTTTATAAAACTAACAAAATGAAACATGACTATAATAGTAAAATACAACTACTACGTTTAATGAGCTGATAATGATGATGATGAACGACTATTTACATAAAAAGAATCATAGATCATTTGTAATATGAAAAGGAAATCATCAGGACGTTTTTACAATCCGTGATGCTTACTGCAGAACACTGCTATTGCCTAGACGTTTAATATTTGTTTAAAGAAGCATCATCAGCTTCATATTTGTTTCAAACCATCATATTTGCATCATCATCATCAGCTTATAATGGTCCACTGCAGAGCACGGTCCTTTCCGCACAGTGTAGCTATAGGGAGATTGAACAGCAACCCACAACTCGAGCCCTATACAAATTGGTCGGTGATAACGACTTTCATCCTGAGATTTTATCCAATTACGTGCAAAAGTCAAGCTGTTGAGTTGTATAGGGTGGATCCCTGAAGCAGGTATAGTTAATAAGAGTCTGTCCACTGCTGAACGAAGGCCTCCCCTAATGATTTCCACGTCGGCCGATCCCTTGCAGTAGACATCCATCCTACTCGCCACCTTAAAAGATCATCCAGAAATGATTTTTTATTTGTAAAGACTACTTTACTTCTTTGTTAATACTACTCCCAATCTTATTCTAATTAAACGCTACTGATACTACTGAGCATAAGAACCTAATATGTGAACTTGCAAAAATTTGCATGGTACCAAATCTATTACCAGCCAACCTCCTATCCTATAGTAGACGTCAGTCAATCGGATGACTTCATCCAATATAACATATTGCCCTCGTTTAACCTCCGATGCATCGATTCATTGAGAAAGCTGTCTGTCATCGCTAAATTTAGATGCCAATAAAGCGTCCAATGGTGCGATGAGATCTATAATAGAAAATGCATGCGATCAAAACGTGATGATGCAGGGGAGCTGCGGCCACTGAAAGGATTTCAGGATTTTTTCTAGATTCTTTATCCAGAAACTTTATTTTCACGTGAAATTAGAGCTACTAGTATCTTTATGTATTTGAAATGCTTACTGCTAATTTGAGATTTTAACAACATACAAATAACTACGTATAAAATATGATAATATTATAAAACTGAAGGGTTGATTCGTTTGAACCAATGATGTAAAAAGTATAGATTCATGATGTGTTTACAGAAACACTGAAAAAAGTGTTCCAAATGCAGTGATGGCACACATATACATATTTCGAATGAGCGTACATTTACCTAAACAAAGGGCCTACAACTGTATTCTCTTTGGTGGTTCGTTTTTGAGGCACGGTCGCCACCCGAGATACGCCTATCTATCTAATATCAAAGTTCTAAAAAATAAAAAACATTTTTTGCTTAGGTTTTTTCATTTACATGATATTAATCGTTATTTAAATAAGTACGTAATATATTATATTTACAAAACAATAGTTGTTATATATAACAAAAGTTATGCCCCGGGTGAGGATCGAACTCACGACCTTAAGATTATGAGACTTACGCGCTGCCTACTGCGCCACCGAGGCGATGAAGATTTTTTTGAAAGTAAGCATTGAGATGCGCAATTTGCCCATTCCTGACATCTAGTGATAACATTTGACAGTGACGTATGTTTTTGTTATCTATTATTTTTATATGAATGATATATAAATAGTGTTTCCTTAAGATAATTTTAAGAGCGTCGGTGGCTCAGTGGTGTGGACTGTCGCCTTCCTACCGCGAGGGCTGTGGTTCAAATCCCGACACGTACCAATGTATTTTCGAATTTTCGAAAATAGATGTACGTTATCCGACGCTCTTACGGTGAAGGAAAACATCGTGAGGAAACCTTCATGCACGCCTGCGAAGAGATTCGAAGGTTGTGTGTGAAGTCGTCCAATCCGCACTGGGCCCGCGTGGACGACTAAGGCCTAATCACCCTATACGGGTAGGCTCGTGCCCCTCGGTGGGGACGTTTGATGAGCTGATGATGATGAAGATAATTTATGTATTAATACCTAAAAATTTGGAGACAATAATATGGGTGCAGTTAATATTTTTTTATAAATTATGTTAGAACAACTAACAAGATAAACACTAATACAGACAAGGAAATAAATCCGAGAAAAATATAACCTTAGTTTCAAGTTTACCATACATAAGTGTCACTTTCGTTATAGGTAGTTTACAGTTTTTGCGCCATTTCAGTATGACAAAGCAAAAAATATGATTTTATAATGCGGTCTTGACGTACTTTAGGAGAGACCGGGGGGGTAAAAACAATTTTCACATTTTGTTTCATACACTCAATACTATAGAGACAAATCATATGATATTAGTACGTTTCTATAGGTCATTCCGTAAACTTGTGATTGGTTATCATTAAAAAAATTTCAGCGTTAAGATAAATAAACATAATTCAAATATATACATATTTACAAAAAGCCTGGTAACGTAAATAAATACAAAAAGATATTTTATTCATAGGGAATACTCCCCATAAATAAAATATCTGATTGAGGTCGCCATCATGTAGAAAGGTGCCCAAGAGGCTGGTCACGTTGCCACGCTGAATTGCGAGGCCTTCGTATCGTAAGATGACTCTGCCAAACGCTTATCCAAATCACGATAAAGTTTATTGGCACTTGGTCTCCATGAGCCTAATGTTTCGACCCCAAACGGTTCAAATATGTAAATATCTCCAATACTTACATATTTGCGCCGCTTAAGGGCCTCTGCCGAAGCAGCAGCAGAACCCGCTTCCACGGAGCTTAGATGAAGATAGGAAGGCGCTAGGGTGTCTACACAAGTAGCATCCCAAACTAAAGGCCATCCCATCTTCCAAGGCACGAGTGCCATCCCGTCGGTCGCTTTCCATCGCTTCGTACGAGCCCATTTTGTTCCAAAACCGCTGGTATACGAGCGCTGACAAGGCCGACGTTGACATCGTTAAGCAAGCGTTAAGTATTTAAAATCGACTTTACCTACCAAGTAACTTGTTTCAGCTCCCCTCATACCAAGTAAGATGAAACAGTGGCTGAGGATACTTGAAACATGATTTTGAGAATATACAATAAGGCTTTCCCTAAGAGCTCAGATACGAGTAGGAACTCATGGACATGTTGATTTCCACGCCTGCACTGCTTTTGTTTTTTTTTGTTATCATCATCATCATCAGCTCATTAAACGTCCCCACCGAGGGTACACGAGCCTACCCGTATAGGGTGATTAGGCCTTAGACGTCCACGCGGGCCCAGTGCGGATTGGACGACTTCACACACAACCTTCGAATCTCTTCGCAGGCGTGCATGAAGGTTTCCTCACGATGTTTTCCTTCACCGTAAGAGCGTCGGTTTTTTGTTATCATTTATTTAGATTTATATTATACTTAACTGCTTAATAATAATTTTGTACATAATATTATTATATTATATTAAGTTATTAGTAATTAATTATTTACTTAATATAGTAAAATTGTGGATATAATTTGCTTAACATAATTATTTTGATGACAAATAATATGATTCTGTACAAAACACACATTTTTTTAAAGAGTAACTTCTGAGTTTCTTGCTGAATTCTCAGTAAAAAACTACCTCCCGAACCAGTGGTAGCTTCATTTGACATTCATAAGTGTTCTGTAAGGACCTAAACTGAATAAATACTTACCTCAGACGACAGATGTTAGGGTTCTTATACGCTGTGTGTAGCGTGTCAGAAAATAAACAAAATAGTCAACATACCAGTTTATATCATACAGTAAAATTGACGTTTCCAAATACCAATAGCGTTCAGTGCATATTGACGTCACATGTGTGACGTCATAGCCGGCGCGTCCGTACGGTCGAACGGAATGGCCGGTCAGCCGGATGATCGCGCCGGAGTAAAGGGTAGGACAGATGGGATTTGTAGTAATATTTTTAAATAATATGTTATAAAATATTTTTTAAAACTTACACATAATTTGCGTTTGAGATGTTAGGTAAAATAATTTGATTCAAGTAAATAATATAAATATTTCTTTTGTTAATTTTTAAATCATTAACATTTTTTATTACAAATAAAATTATAAATATAATAAATCTATAAACTTACAAATCGTAAAAAAGGTGCCCCAGGTCGCTTTTCCTAGTCTGTGACATAAGCTGGCAACATTCCCGCTGTTATAGCCACCTGAGCATGCCTACGAAGAAATTCAAAGATTGTGTGAAGTTGCCAATCCGCACTGGCCCGCGTGGACTAAGCCTATACACTCTATACGGGTAGGCTCTGCCCTTCGGTGCGGAGGTTCAATGAGCTGATGATGACGTATTATACCTTAATCGGTTGTCTGCACTCGCAGTTAAAATCCTAACCATAAGGTGTCAACCCGGTCTGCATCAGACTGGCTCTGAGAAGGCAATTATTGTGGAATTATGGCGCCGTTTAGACATTTAGCCTACGTTAAAAATTTACTTAATATAGGCCACCAAAAGCTCAAACCTGATTCTTTTATACGTCACTTCCAAATCTGAAGTCACTGAACCATGAAAGAACTAAAATTGGCCAAGCGCGAGTCGAACTCGCCGAGGAGGGTTCCGCAGAAGCAAGTTACATAAAATAAAGTATTTTTTATTTACTTAGGCACCTAGTACAGCTTTAAGATCAAAAATATTGGTTCACTGGTTTTGACGTATAAAAAAATACACACCGGAAATCGTTCAAACTAAATTTCGTTATTAGATTAATGGTAATATACACCATATATTTTTATTATTTTTTCAACCTATAGTTTATAATTAGAGGGGACACAATTTGCAACTTTGGAAGTGTCTCTCGCGCAACTATTTAATTTGTAACAAAAATAATATTATTAACCACTTTATCATTTTTAAGCTCTACACATTATACCCGACACGAGGGTACGATGACAAAAAAAATGAGTTTCAGTTCAATGTATGGGAACCCAAAATATATTAATTATTTTTCAGTTTCTTGTCAAAACCTAATAGCGGTTTACAGAATACATATACTTACAAAGTTTGAATAGTGTAGTGTTTATAGTTTCGGAGAAAAAGGGTGTGACATACGGACGGACAGACAGACAGACAGACATCACGATTCTATAAGGGTTCCGTTTTTGCCATTTGCTACGAACCCTAAAAACGAAAAGAATGTATGAATTACCAAAATCATCATTATATTTTTCCGCAGTCTGTCCTTACCTTAACAATTCATCCGATCAACTAATGGATAGGCAATGCACTTAACGCATGAACACGATTGCAACTGCACCTTCATTTTATAGCAATAGAGGTCAAAATATTTGATTTTGAAACCCCGGATCCACATGTTGCTTTATTGAACCGTGACGTCACACGTGCGTACAAAATTAATAACTTAAAATAAATATTCGGTTTGTTTTTGTTTTGACGTTCTGGTTCAAATCACTTATCTGCAATAGATTCTCTATGGAGCCAACAGCCAAATATTATTGTCACTTAAATATGTCATGTTATACCTCTCTCTCTCTCTTCAACCTATTGCAGTCCACTGCTGGAATAGGTCTCCCCATTTTACGCCAGATATCCCGGTCCTCCGCTTTTCTCATCCAGCTTCCACCAGCCACCTTTCGCAAGTCGTCGGTCCATCGGCCGGAGGCTTCCTACGCTAGGCGTAGGACATCTTTAAATTTTTATTTATTTTGTTGCGGTAAAACAGGTGTTGTAGTTAACGCGCGGGGCCTGTAGCATTTGCTAATCTTGCTATATGGCTAATTCGGTACTGGGCTTACCTATAAAATGAAAAACAGTAATTTTAATTACTCTATGTCAATCCTTAGTACCTAGTTACAAAGTAACCGAACTTAAAATACCTCCAAATCATGAGAAGAAAGATGATCCAAGTTAAAGAGTAAAAGAAACTACGACAAAATTGGACATACTAATAAATAAACGAGTAACAGTTAAAATCAAAGTTTTCACTTGGCACCCTGTTGTTTGCAGACTCGAAAATGGTAGAAAATAAAAACCAAGAAATACGTAGAGCCAAACTAATAGCCAACTTTTTGGCAAGTTTATGTGGAGAGTCGATACGAAAGTTATAAATAATATGTCGCGTAAATAAGTACAAAGTATTTTGGCAGCCATTGTGGACGCCGACGCGGACTTAAATACAGTAAGTGTGACATTTCTCACGTGGTCTTGAAAAACGACATAATTTATTATTAAAAAAATAGGCCAAGCGCAAGTCTGACTCGCCCGTGGAAGGTTCCGCAGCAGCAAGTATCATAAATTAATATGAAAAATAGTGGTCCACCGTTTATGACGTTTATGAAAAATAGTGGTCCACCGTTTATGACGTATAAAAAAAATACACACCAGAAATCGTTGAAACTAAATTTCGTTGTTAGATTTTATGGTAATGTACATCGTATATATTTTTTTGATTTCATCAACCCCATAACAAACAGAATACATATACTTACAAAGTTTGAATGCGGATTTTGGCTACGGAATTACATTTGTCAATTACATACATTTGTCAATATAAGACATGAATCAATATAAGACACTTCCAGTCTAAATCTACTTCCAGGACTGTCCAGTTAGCGGGCCCAAGTTGGACAATAATCGCTAATGGACCAATGCGGAGTCACAATTCACAGCTGTAATGGTACTGTTTCGATATAACCGCAATTAGGTTTTAAATTGGTTTTTGTTATAATAAGTAAAATATACTTTCCTGATTTAAATATTAAATATTAGTCTTTGTTGCCCATACTAATGATGAGAGGTTATTAGACTTCGTAGTCACAAAAAACTGGCAAACAGGTGAAATGTCCACCTCCGAAAAAGTGCGTAGATACACTAACTAACTAACTTTAATGGCTCCATGACCTATAGTAAGTCTTGGCCTCCGAAACGAGAGACTTCCACCGGTCTCTATCCTCTACCCTCTGCCCAGTTTTCAATCCCGAGCTCACGCAGATCAGCCTCCACCATATCTCTCTAGCGATATCTGAGAGTACCGTCTGGGCGCCTTCCACTTTGCTCGTGAATACATTAATTTAAATTCCGGGAAAATTTTATACAATTGGTCAGATGTCTCCTACAATGATATTCTATTTATATAAAGGTAGATACGCCACCCGTGCCTCAAAAACGAACCGCCAAAGAGAATACAATTATAGGCTCTTTGTTTAGGTAAATTTACGCTCATTCGAAATATGTGTATGTGTGCTGCATTCGGAACACTATTTTCAGTTGTTTTGTGAGCATATCACGAATCTATACTTTTACAAAATTGATCTCCTATTAAAATTCAATCACATTGTGCTGTAAATTATACAACAATTCGTATATTTAACTGTAATACGTCTAAAGTAAATCCTTAACAGTACAAATACCAGTGTGAAGTAATTAAATAAATTAGGAGCCAGAAGAGCCGGTGCAACGTGCGTCTAGCTTAGCGTGCAGTATCTAAGTCACGCCCGGATTTATACCTACACGGTGGTGTGCGGGCCATCGACGGGGTGCTGTTCAGATTGTAATACGGGAAGATTCATCATCATCATCATTACAGCCTAATTATGTCCACTGCTTATGGTTATATATGATTTCCACGCGGACCAATCCTTTGCCGTTGACATCCATCTGCTACCCGCCACCTTAACCAGATCATCCGTCCATCTGGTTAGGGGTCGGCCTACGCTTCGCTTTCCGTTACGTGGACGCCACTCGAGAACCTTTCCGCCCCTTCGGCCATCGGTTCTACGCACTATGTGCCCTGCCCACTGCCACTTCAACTTGCTAATCCTCTGGGCTATGTCGGCCACCCTAGTTCTTAGGAGAATCGGATATCCTCGTTACGGATTTTATCGCGTAGGGAGACACCTAACATAGCCCTTCCATAGCACGCTGAGCAACCTTGAGTCTACGGGAAGATTAATAATTAAATATCCACTGACATTTAAACCGCCATCTAGCCAATATAAGCGTAAAGCTTGAGTATGGGTACTGAACAACGGATAAACATACTCATAAACTTTTTTTAAATACATACAAATTATACATAGAAACACCCAGAATTATACAAACAGACATGTTCATGTACACAAATGTTTGTACTGCCCGGGGTTCGGAGCCAAAACCTTTAGCGTTATAACTTTTCTGGGGAAAACCATACATAAAGCCTTTGCAAGGATAGAACTTGACTTCGGTCCATAATATTCTTAAGACCAACTAATGTCTTACATACTAGTATAAAATGAATGTAAAATAACAATTATGAACGTTTATTTCAGACAATTCATTACACCTGTATGGGTTGGTACAGTGACTTTAAATTATTGTTAGTACGTAAAATTACATAAAAATTAAGGGAAGGGATAATTAGCGCCATGTATCTCCGCTTACGTCTTCTAGACCTTTCGAAGCGGCGTCCACCCCAGAACTCGTCTGCTCCAATAATAATCGGTTCTGCGACACGCGTGTTCTTTTCTTCAATTGATTGGTGCATTTAAAAATATTCAGTCTTCCAGTATCGTAGTGTGAACACGGACCGCATAAGGGCGCCTCCACACGCGGTGATGCAATCGCGTTACTAAGGCCACCTTAGACAACATACTTTATCCGCACTCACAATTAGTTGCCGCGAGATGGCAGGTAAAACTATACGACAGGGAGAGCTGTGGAGTTGTAGTGATTGCGTTTTACAACATTTTGATGGTTATTTTTGACGACCCATTTGGTGTTGCGGTTGAGAGGTCGGCTGCAACACCAAGAGTTCCGGGTTCGATCCCCGGGCAGTACAAACATTTGTGTGCATGAACATGTCTGTTTGTAATGGTCTGGGTGTTTTTTATGTATAATATGTATGTATTTACAAAAAAAATGTATATAAGTATATTTATCCGTTGTTTAGTACCTATAAACCAGGCTTCACGCTTAACTTGGGACTAGATGGCGCTGTGTGAATGTCAGTGGATATTTATTTTTTATTGAAGACTTTTTTTGCGAAAGTAATTTGTAAGAAGAAATCGTTTAATAATAATATAACTATGTTATTTATTCATAATCATTCGATACTAATAAAATAATAAACGCGTTTGTACCAAGAAAATCATGTAACTTAGAGAACGGTCCGGCCAGGTCATGGTATGTGATATTACTCACAACGACAGATGCAGATTGATTGACATTCACTGACACTAATATCAAAATTACCCTTTGCCCGTCACCCAAGACGACAGTGATATGTCTCTTATACCCGTTTACGCCAGATATCCCGGTCTTCCGCTTTTCTCATCCAGCCTCCACCAGCGACCTTTCGCAAGTCATCGGTCCATCGGGCCGGAGGGCGTCCTACGCTGCGCTTGCCAATACGCGGTCTCCACTCCAGAACTCGTCTGCTTCAACGGCCATCGGTACTGCGACATATGTGACCAGCCCACTGCCACTTCAGTTTGCTGATCCGGCGGCTATGTAGACGTTTATGAAAAGAAAAATAACGCGTCGACTCCCCAGGTCGCCCACGCCCCGGCTAAAGTGTCTCAGCGCTGAAGTCGTTAGCAACAAACTCCACACATTTGTGTCACCGGATACAATCCCATTATAATTTTAAATTTTAAGCTCATCTATTCGGTGCGGCCAATCTGTCGCTACGTAATCTTTGATGCGTTTTTAATAGGGAACACTTTCGAGTTTTCTTTTCTTTGGTCATTCTTTTCGCGTTTTCTGATCTTTTAAACAAATTTAAAGGTGGTGTCGGACGTGTTATCAGAGCCTTGTTTATTGTTTGTTAGAATGCAAAGCGTGACTATGTTGTCTACCACTAGACGATCGTGTAAATTGTATAAGAGACCTAACATCTGTTGCCTCGGATATCAGAGGCGTAGTGTGCGATTGGTGGAGAATAAGAACTGTTATCAGTTGTTGGTCTCAATCAATGCCGCTTTGTCATGGTCAGGTGTATCACCACAGATTTCCCAATACAGGAGATGGGGCAAGCTGCGTTAAAAAGTGCGACAAATGTATGCTCAACGAGCATACACTGGCTATAGTTTACGCTCCGTGAGACGAATGAAGACGCACGAATTTTAGAAGAAATTACCGTTTTTTTTCCAAAATGCCATTCTGTGCAATTGTAACATGCCATCATCGCAGTGAATCAGTAAAATTTACCAAGAAATATAATATCTTTTCACAGGTAAGAATTGAAAAGTAATTGCGACACTGGGACTGCCTATAAACTTGGCGGCTTGTCCAGTCTAATTGTTATTCGGATGTCTGTGTGTATCACTAACCATCAGGTCAGAATCCTGATAGCCCTGTACACTTTGTGACTTACAAAAAGTTAACCAACTGTCTGAATCTGGAGTCACCAGATGGGTACCGATTACCCATTCTTAATACGTATATTATAGTGATTATTAAGCGTGTTAGCGTCGGTGGATCAATGCTGTGAACTGTTGCCGCATCAGGAGGGCGCAGGTTCAAATCCCGCCATGTACCAATGTGTCGAATTTTCCAAATTATATGTACATTATACGCTCTGACGGTGAAGGAAAACATCGAGGAAGCCTACGCACGATTGCGAAGACATTCAAAGGTTGTGCGTGAAGTCGCCAATCTCAACTGGACCCTAAGGCCTAACACAAGCGTACGGGTAGGCTGGTGCCTCCCGGTGGGGACGTATAATGAGCTAATGATAATGAGCGACTAGGTACCATGCTTATATAGAAGACGGGATCATCGCGACGGCTGAAAGTACCCAAGGCATCATAGTTCTTTTTAGACAATAATTGGCCACTCCAACAAAATACAAATACAAAAAATATCAAATCAACCCTAAAACGTCGCAGGTGTTGAGAACGCGGCAAAAGTGTAATTTAAACGATGCGTAAAAAAACAAAAGCTCGCACAATCGCACACAATATAAGTGATAAAGAAAAACGCGAAATCCAAAGGGTTGAACAAATTAATCGTCCAGGGCCCCCTACTGTTAATTACTTTGAAAAAATATCCCCCAATCAGACGGTTAGTATGGAATAAAATAAAAATATCATTAGGTCGGGGTCGCCCGTCTAAATCGTAGAATAATACGGTGTGCACAGGTGTACGGGCGTGTTTTTCTTATATTTTTAGGGTTCCTTTGAACACTGTAACAGTTACATTTTAAACATTTTTTTTTAAATTTGTCACTTTAGAATAAATAGTGGAATTCAGGTTACCTTGGAATAAACAACCCGGTCATCGATCCATCTGATTGGGATTGCCTAACGATTCTTTTTCCATTCATCATCATCAGCTAATCAAACGTCCCCACGGTCCTTACGCGGGTCAATTTCAGCTCATAAAACGTCCCCACTGAGGGGCACGAGCCTACCTGTATAGGGCGATTAGGCCTTAGCCGTCTACGCGGGCCCAGTGCTGATTGACCGACTTCGCGCACAACCTTTAAATCTCTTCGCAGGCGTGCGCAGGTTTCCTCATGATGTTTCCCTTTACCGAAAGACGGATAATACATATAATTCCGAAAATTCGTCAACATATTGTTACGTGGCGGGATTTAAACCTGCGCATATCCGGAAGGCATACAGACACCATTGAGCCACCGACGCTCTTTTTTCTATTATCTTTACTAAAACGTATAAATATCCATATTTCCCTGCAGATCCTACTCTTCCTTCTACCATCGTCATCAGTACTCTTAAAAGTTCCGACTGCACCGTACAAGCGTTTCCTTAAGAACTATGGGGAGTTTGGGCCGTCACCCAACACACGGGCGTAATGCGAATTGGTGGGTGTTAACTATAATACTATGATAGGTATGTATTTTTTATGGAAATCCACAGATTACATTGACCACCCATTGGTATAATGGTTGAGACGTCCGCGACTACACCAAGGGTTCTGGGTTCAATGAAGGAGCTGTAGGAACATTTGTGTGCATGAACATGTCTGTTTGTATTTGTCTGGGTGTTTACTATGTCTATATATGTATTTACAAAGAAATATATAAGTATATTTATCTGTTGTTTGGAACCCATATACAGGCTAATGCTTAGTTTAAGGCTAGATGACGAATATGTTAGTGGATATTTATTTTATCTATTTAAACATACCATTACTTAATTATTATAGTGTTTCACTTTGTTTTGAAATCCTAGCAACGGAAGCTTTTTTAAGCTCGCACAGTACTGCATTATAAAAACCTGCTTAGAGCATACGCGACAAATGGCACGGAAACTCTAATTAAATATGGCGTCGGGATATTTTAATAAGTTTACGTGCGGACGAAAGCAAATATTATGTCCGCGCGGTATGTAAACGTTGAATTTTAATATCATTACCGTACTGGAGTTTTTAATTTTATAAAAGTCCGTACCTTTTGTGAGAAACAGTTCAGAGCTTCAATTCTACTAAATACTTAACACAACGACAGTTTACATCATCGACACTCATTAAACGTCCTCACTGAGGGGCAACAAGCCTACCCGTAAAGGGTGTATAGGCCTTAGTCGTACACGCGGGCCAAGTGCGGATTGGCCAATTTCACGCGCAACCTTTGAATCTCTTTGAAGGCGTGCGCAGGTTTCCTCACGATGTTTTCTTTCACGAGCTTTTTTTTGTTTTTTTTTTTAACTGACTACTGCTGTTGGCCGCAGATGGCCTATACAGCTTCACCCTCAGCCTGACCACCGTAAGAGCAATGGATAAACGTACATATAATTTTCGAATATTCGAAAAGACATTGACGTGGCAGGGTTTGAACCTGCATCCTCCAGATCGGAAGGCAACAGTCCACACCAATAAGCCACCGATGCTTTTTTCAATCGCAATGTAAATTTGTGCTAATGAGTGCAACAAATTACTCAGACACGATAACAATAATATTTGCGAATTTTAAAGTTACCGGAATTGGAGCCCAGGGCAGCAGGTGTGTTTTTCTATTTCAGCCCGATCTCTATGAGATGTTGATACCGATTGGGCCTTGCTTTTGGTTAATTATTTTATAATTTTGTACGCTTTTTACGTAATTATCTTCGTGCGAGATAAACTTAGCAGGTAATGTGATATGTTTTTATATACCAGCAAATAAGTCTTAATTATGGAAATGTTCACACACAACCTTCGAAGAGATTCGAAGGTTGTATGTGAAGTCGTCCAATCCGCACTGGGACCGCGTGGACGACTAAGACCTAATCACCCTATACGGGTAGGCTCGTGCCCCTCGATGGGGACGTTTAATGAGCTGATGATGATGATGATGGGAAATGTGCATGTTTGGCCATGTCGTAACTGCAGATTAACTGTTTTTAAAAGTTTGCACAATACGGTAGCTTGTTCTTCCATTTTGAGTGGGTATGGACGGTCTGAGTTATAGGACTTTTCCTAGTTCAGGTGTCAGCCCTCCATAATATTTTAGTTCATAAGATAAAATGTATTATGAATGTTTGTGTTGTTTTATAAAATACTGTAAGATTATGGTAATAAAATAAATTATTATAATTATTTTTAGCAGTCGGGTTTTTCATTCCAATCTTCGTGACGCTGATATTTGCAGCGTCAATTGCTTTATCCGCTGTGAAGCAAAAATATATTCGGAACACGTTTCTAATTCCGTCTCCATTCTAATAAATACTTCCCGGAGTGTTCCATCAGAATTCACAAGTTGGAATACGATAAATTATCTTCGGTGATTTGCGAAGTACAATTAAAAGGCAAAAGGCGTCTGGGGCGACCCCTCTTTCCCTCAATTTGTCGCGATCTGTAATTAACTCTTCGGAAAAGGACTTAAGGAGATTCTACATCATTAATTTACTTATCAGTGCTGCATTGGTGACAAAGGGTTTGGAGAAAGTTGTTTTTTTTATTAAGTTACTTGTTGAAGTTTGGTACAAGCAGCTTAATTATTTAAGCTCATCGCCTCCGATGGCTCGACCACTTGGCCAGAAAAAAAAAACTTAAAATTGGAACATGAATGTGAAGGAAATTACCGTGAGGTAACCTGTGCACGCCTGCGAAGCGTGAAGTCGGCCAATCCGCACTGGGCTCACGTGTGCGTCTGAGGCCTATACACCTTATACGGGTAGGCTCGTACCCCTCGGTGGGGACGTTTAATGAGCTGATGATGATGCTTTTTTTATTATAGTCCTTACATAACAGATGAGATGTGTCTCCATTTTTAGGCTATTTACCATTAAGCAAGCTAATGGCCAGGACGCAATTGGTCTTGAGTGTACTGTAGAAAAGTATTATAATTAATTATTATCATTAAATATAATTTTAAAAGAGCAACAAATTCAGAACAGCCCTAACTCTCAATAAACCATTTTCTTATTCATACAATCCATTTGGCTCAAATAGGAAGCGGCTGACAGATTGCCGGGGAGAGGGTTGTCCATTTTTCCCTATTTACCCCGGCAAACTGCCTTTGGCAGACATAGATGGTGTTCTGATATCTTTATCAACGTATACGCTATGACATAGTGTAACAATACATTGACATTGCATTGAGATTTTGATTCGTAATTCTTAAACCAATCTAGTATTAGATACTAAGTAAGTAAGTTAGGTTATGGATTTAGGATAAAATAAATATCAACTGAAATTGACACAGTTTTTTCTATATTAAAGGTGAACAGGACGGTCAGGGCGCTCATCTGATGGTAAGTCAGACACCTAACCATGACAGAGCGGCATTGAAGAAGACCAACAACTGATAGACAGTTAATATCCTCCATCAATGCCTCACTGCGCCGACCGAGAAACAGATGTTAGGTCTGTTATATCCGGTAATTTCAATAGCTACAGTCAAAGACTTCTATATCTTAGTAAAGACTTTATATATACAAGGTGGTAGACTCGATACTGAGTCGTCTAGGTAGGTACCACCGCAGTGCCAGATATCGTCCCGTGAAACAGGAGTGTTATGCACTTTTGTGTTTCGGGATGAGGGCGCTGTAGCTAGTGAAATTACCGGTATAAGAGACCTAACATCTGTTGTCTCGGGTGACGGGCGCAGTGCGGCATTGATGGAGGATAATAACTGTCTTACTACACTTACCATCAGGTGAGCGTCCAGACCGTCATGTACGCTTATAATATTAAAAAAATCTATTCAGTAGTTTTGGACTGTAGACTGGCTATTTATTTAGTAGTCTTTGGCTACAGTGCCTATGCCTATATATACACAAAAGTAAATGGAGAGTAACAGACTTTTTAATTTTTTTTTGTTTCAATCTTGCCCAGTCTCCTCAAATGGGTGAGGGGGTGTAATTTCTGTATGTATGGAACAGTTTGCATTTATCAAGATAGAAAGCTAAAACTTGCTTTGCCAACTATAATATGTGTCTTACAAAAAAGGTAGGTACGCCATATTTTTTGGAAATATGCCCTTTAAAACCCGAAGCCCTCAGTCTTCGTCTCCACTAGTTTGATTGTTTAAAATGAGGACAGTAAAAAAAAATTAGGTAGCGGTATGTCTAATAACAATATAAAAATTATTTCGCAGTATTGACTTATTTGCATTCCACAACAATGACCTCATTCACACCGAACGTCCCCAGTCCATTCAGTTCTGGCACTCACCCAGATCCACCCCATCGGAGCTCCTTCGACAAATAAAGTGAAGATAAAAAAAATATCCGACCGCTAACAGAGCAACTTCCGAACGCGGATATTTATGGTCAGAAGGGCTGTTTTATTGCGCGATGTTCCATTTTAACCCACTCGCCCCCGGCCATCCGCACTTTATATGGACGCTGTTACACCGATAGTATCTATTGAAGACTATTTTTTGTGATCTTAGACTATTTTGTTGTGTTTTAAGACTATTTTTATTGTGATCTACTTGTTTCTTTGTCTTAAACATATCATACCTACGATTTGATGGTTGATACGTTCACCGAGGGTACCGAGTTCTGTATATGCGCAGGACAAACAAATTTATACAAAACACGTTTTTTATAGGTCTTTATATTACATTCTTTTTACAAAAATTAATAATAAATATCCATCAACTTAAACACACAGCCTTCAAACTAAGCCTGTAATATGGTGATTAAATAAGTGACTAACACATTTAATTATTTTTGTTAATATATATTACATAGTATGGTGACTAAACAACTGATAAACATACTTATATATTTTATTTTATAAATACATACATATTATACGGAGAAACAACCAGATCAATACAAATAGACATGTTCATGCACACAAATGTTTGTACTGCCCGGGGATAGAACCCGGAACCCTGGGTGTAGTAGACGTCTCAACCATTACACCAAATGGGTCGAAAAGTAGATCACATGAAAAACTTTATTTAAGTATGTATATCGGTTGTATAGCATTCACCGTACAAACTTGTTGCTAAAATTGTGACTTTATCACAAAGTCCAACAATGAATCGTTAAATAATTACTTAATTCATAATACATTGTTTTGTCAAAACATATGTACAGTTACTAGCATTTCGATTTTTTGGAGCATACAATTGCACTTGCATGGTATGCGTTGACATAGAAGTAAAATTATTTCAAGGAAATACTATGTATCGTAAAGTATAATAATAAAGGTTGCCTGGAAGAAATTGCTCCCTTAGCAATAAGGCCGCCTACTTTGTACTTGTCTTTTATTGTTACTTGTTGTATTGTGTTTTTTTTTTATGTGCAATAAAGAATTTTTATCTTATCTTATCTAATAATCAAAAATCAAATTTGATCGATAAAGTTATTCTAACAAAAAAAAATCATTGAACCCGACTACTGTTTATATTTTTCCCATAGCTAACTTCTGCGTGAAAACAACTCGAAAAAACACCGTTCGGTGTAACTGACAGCCTGTTTTATTCGACGTTTGGAAAAATAACTTTATTTTTATCTGTGTATTTATTCCTTATAGTGGGCCTCTCTACGTGATAAGCTGATATTCAGACAATATTGTCTTGCTCCAAACAGTTTATAGTGCAGGTTAAACTGCCTTGTTTACTGTTGCGATTTATGTTTATCCTTTTTTGTATGTAATAGGTTTGATTATATAAATACCTTAGTAAACACTAGTGCTCTGAGTAATGGGCTCAGATCGAAAGGATGTGGGTTCGAATCTTCATCTTCAGCCTGTAAGTTCCCGTGCACGAGCAGGCATCCACGCAATTTTAAGCTGTGGGGAGAGTGGGTCGTAACCTATGCGAGCTCAATGCAGATTTATGAGTGTTAACTATTATCCTAGTATTGTAGAAGGGACCGACGTCTTCAAGTGTCTTCTGAAGTACGATTATAATTATTTTCAGACAACATATAATTCACATAGCATGTTCTAATAAAAAAAATCAAATTAAAAAACAATGATGTAAAAAGTATAGATTCGTGATATGTTCACAAAACAACTGAAAAAAGTGTTCCGAATGCGGCGACGGCACTCATACACATAATTCGAATGAGCGTACATTTCATCGTACCTAAACAAAAGACTACAAACTGTATGCTCTTTGGCGGTTCGTTTTTGAGGCACTGGTGGCGTATCTACCTTTACATATATAGAATATCATTGTTTAAAAATGCTTTATTCAAATAATTATTTAAAAATACCTTTGAATCGTCAAAATATTTTACCATAAGTTTCCTGCTCGCCCTTTTTTTCGCCAGATATCCCGTTCCCCCGCTTTCCTCAGCCCCCACCAGCAGCCCTACGCCTGCCAAGACGTGGTATTTACTTAAGAAACAGTCTGTTTCTCCCATAGGTTCATTGCTAGTTACAGTCGTTTCTAATACGCCAGTTCAGTAGCTATAAAATCTACAAACCAGAAAAGAAACTCCCCTCTATAACCGATCTAATAAAAACAATCACTTACAAAAATCGCCGAATAAATCGGGAACAGATCCAATAACGAATTCTCAGGGTATCCAGTGGTCAATTTGTCTGTCCGAGGGGACGTAAGATTAACCCCTTCGGGAACCGGTGTTATTCTTACCCCGTTTAGTTTGTTGGCAGTGATACGGGGATCATGTCAAGTCGTTACGGTAAAGTGGTCCTTTTTTGTTGTGATACTATTCGAAGATGTTTTTTATGTTATAAATTGGTAAGGACAGCCAGGGACTTATCTGGGTGTGCACTCTATATATGCAATCATCATCAGCTCATTAAACGTCCCCACCGAGGGGCACGAGCCTACCCATAAAGGGTGCTTAGGCCTTAGTCGTCCACGCGGGCCTAGTGCCGGTTGGACGTCTACACGCACATGTTGATGACAGCAGATGCTGTCATCAACAGCACTCAATTCGACAAAAATGTAAACTATTTGATAACCCATTTGGTGTAATGGTTGAGACATCGGCTATTACTCCAAGGGTTCCGGGTTCGATCCCCGGACAGTACAAACATTTGTGTGCATGAACATGTCTGTTTGTAATGGTCTGGGTGTTTTCTATGTATAATATATATGTATTTACAAAAATGTATATAAGTATGTTTATCCATTGTTTAGTACCCATAATACAGGCTTCACGCTTAACGTGGGGCTAGATGGCGCTGTGTGAATGTCAGTGGATATTTATTTATTGATATTGCGATTAGTGTCACTCACTTGACATATCCTACTCATAAACTCTGTGCACGCCACTGTGGGTAAGTGAGTGGTAAATAATACGCATTCATGGCAGCAGTATTAAATCATTCGTATCTAAGAATAATTCTCCACCAATTCCATTCTATAAGAAACCTTTCCAATAGAAATATAAAGAGCTATGCTTTGGGTCGGAGATACACAAACGATCGATACTAGTATCAACTAATATATAGTGGTATTTAAGCCTAGGCGTAGACTGAAGAATTCTAGTAATGACGGATAAAACAGATTAACAAGCAAATTGACATATGGCATCCTGGAAATCGAAGTGTTGGAGTGTAATATTTATGCATAAAAACTTGCATAATAAACTGATCACTTTCATCGACATTGTATCGAGGGCTTTACAATTACGAACCTGAGTTCGTATCTCAACTAATTAAATTAAAAATTAACCCGTCAAAAGTATACTTGTCGACTCCGACCCACCCAACCCTAAAACGCCGGTTGAATTTTTAACACAACCAAAATATACCCTTGCAGGTTGGCCCATAAAAAATACGCAGAGGCATTGAAAGATTGAGAGGGGCGAAACACTTACCTCCTCAATTTATGGGCAAATCTGACCCGCGGGACGGCCGTGGCCGGCCTAACAACGTTACGCAAGTCGGAAAACTTATAAGCTCTGAACCTTGGGAAATAGACCTATTCGCAGGGAAAATTGATTGGGGACGAGTGATTTTTTAGACAGCGCTTTAGGGTTGGACTGGCGATTGATATAGGCTGTGATGAGGTTTGGGGTCGGCGTGGTACCGTCGTGTGATGCAATATTCAAGTAAATGTGTGAGTTCAAAAGCTTCTATAAAAGATTGTTGTAGAAGCTTAATTGAATTGTGCTCAACAGATCGCGGCGGTATTTCATGTCGAGTCATCGCCTGCAACTTTATAAGGCGCAAGTTCGGCCCCACATGGAATACTGCTCCCATCTTTGGGCGGGAGCGCCGCAATACAAACTTCTTCCTCTTGACCGCATCTAAAACAGAGCGGCTCGAATCGTTGACGACTCAGATCTTACTGACCAGCTGGACCCTTTGAGTTTGCGCAGAGATGTGGCATCTCTTTGCATTCTCTACCGCTTGTATCACGGGGAGTGCTCAGATGAGCTGTTCGGGCTTATTCCTGTAGCTGAATTCCACCACCGTACATCTCGGAGGAACTCCAAATTTCATCCTCACCACCTGGATGATTGGAGGTCTTCCACAGTTCGATTCTGCCGTCATTTTCTGCCACGTACAACAAAACTGTGGAATGAACTTCCTCTGGAAACATTTCCGGGGCGATACGACCTGGCGTCCTTCAAAAAAAGAGCGTACACACTTTTAAAGGGCCGGCAACGCATTTCTGGGACCTGATGTCTTGCAAATGTTCATGGCGTTGTCACTTACCATCAGGTGAACCGTATGCTCGTTTGCCTCCTGTTCAATAATAAAAAATAAAGACATTTTTGAGTTTGAATCCCATTAATGGTTGAAGAGTGACCCACGTTAGCACTGAAACTCTGAGATTTGTAATTAATCTATACTTATATTATATACAGGAAGGAATTGTATTCTAGTGTGCTTGTTCAATAATAAATGAACTCAAGAACTGCTGTACTGATTTTTTGAAATACACGTCCTACAAGCGTACCGTAGGACGCCCTCCGGCCCGATGGACCGACGACTTGCGGAAGGTCGCTGGTGGAGGCTGTATGAGAAAAGCGGACGACCGGGATATCTGGCGCAAAATAGGGGAGATCTAAGTCCAGCAGTGGACTGCGATTAGTTGAAGAGAGAGAGATTTCTTTTGTTATCGTTCTTTCAAAACTAGGGGGGGATAGCTAGTAATTTATATTTTATAGTAAGTTGAACCTTAGTTAATAAATATGATCCGTCGAGCTGCAGTATAAAATCCTTAAGGTATTTCTCTGTCCGACTGTGGCCTATGGGCTGTTGTAGTAAACCAGTGGCCCATATGATCGTAGGCCGTCGAGGAAACCCAATAGGCCGTTCTATTCAGCGCAAAGTAGCTGAATGTGGCCAACGATACGTAACCGATACGGTACAGACTTGACGCCTAGATTGTTCATGCTCGTGTGTACAGGGTGTTTCTAAAATTGTGTGTAAAATTTAACGGTAAAGAATGTATTAAATTTCTAAGGAATATTTATTAATTTTCTCCTTTAAACATATTGCAGTCAATGCCTTTAAAAATATTCAAGATTTCGTTGTTTTGTAATAGATTACCTAATCCTCCGCTTGCCTGATCAAGCATCCATTAGCGACCTTTCGCAAGTCATTGGTCCATCGGACCGGACACCGACCCAAGCTACGCTTGTCAATACATGGTCTCCGCTCCAGAACTCGTCTGCTCTACGGCTACTGATGCGACATACGTGACTGGCCCGCTACCATTTCAACATTCTGATCCATCATGGATCATGGTATGTATGTCTTTAGTTCTCTTACGAATATTTTATTTATTAATAATTTTTGAAATCATAACAGATATCAAAATCTCAATCATAAAAGAGAGATTTATGATCCTCGAAATAAAGTAGTCAGAAACTATTTTTAATAATGATTAGAGGAAAGCGAACTGGATACCCTGTTCGTTTCATAATATTACTCAACACACTCTTTCTTACAACTCAGTTATATTCTCTTACTCCCGCCCAGCACAGCTATGGGGACATAAGCCATTATCAATAGCTTACATCGTCCTAAAAATATACCCTCCCCTGTTAACCAATGCCAATATTTATGCCGATTGTCCCCAAAACCTTTTAAATTATATGTGTTCTGTTGTCAAAAGTAACCTAATTTGCTACAAATAAATCAAAAAACATATTAAAGCTATTCAGTTTTTGCGGTTCTAAATGCCAAGAATTAGATCGTATGAAATTGTGTGTGTTGTCATGTTTTTTAATGGAATAACTTATACAAATAAAATTGGAGTGTTCTATTATTTAATTATGAAATAACCAGATATTTATTCATGCAACAGTACTACATATACGAGACACTGCCAAATCGTCATTTTTTAAATTTTTGTCTATCTGTCTGATCCCTCTTGTCGTTGTCCGGATGATCTCTGAAACGGCTTGAAAAATTTAGAAAATCAAAGCAATTTATTAAGTATTTTATCCGTTGTTTCATACCATAATAGACAATCGTGCGATTTTAAAAATCCTTAGACTTTGGTTATTATATTTTAGCCTTGTCCAGTCGCAGTTAGAATACGCCACTGCGTCTGGAATCTCCGTTATTCAATTTATATAAATTCAAGTAGAAAAATTTACAATCAATTTTATCCAAAAGAATGAAATACAAATTAATACTTACTTAGTTAACATCTCAAACTCTCCGAACTAAGAACGAGAGCATAGAGATCAATACTATTGTATAAAATTCATAAATGGCTTTGTTGGAGTCGCCCTATCTGCTAAGTCAAATTATTTAAAATGTCAAGAGCCAACCTGAGAGCACCGCGAACACTTTCGCAGTCCACTTTCGAAACTAATTATCATGGCAACCGTTT